>KN888672.1:0-30709 GCA_000934455.1 Apostichopus parvimensis | reverse complement strand
ACTTACTCTCCATGTCGGTGCTTTAACAGCTCCTGAATCTTTGACTGCTTTCTGCCTAAATATCTAAAATTCAAGGTTCCTTGTGCCTCAAGGTAGAAGAGCTATCAGATTATAAAGGCAGGTTATGTTACTTGGGCTCATATTTAGTTCAAAAATATGAGCAAAGCACAGCAAAATATGAAGGCTGAATGCTATTTATTTTCAATCAAGACTATTAAAAGTGAGGTCAATGTTATTACTCTCTAAAAATAGGGAAAGTTTGGAAGTATTGGATATAAAGTTGTAAAATAGATCCTGCTGAAAGATAGTGATAGCAAAGGCCAAGATTTTCAAAAATGAATTGCTTGTCAAAGACAGACACTGCTCAAACTCCATATCCGTATACGCTAGCTACTTACTTTGTTGAAGCTCATTCACTCTTATATGGATGTTTGCATTGTACAATAAGTGATGTCATATATCCACAACTTTATCGTTTTTCTTTAAAAGTGAAATGATTATGTAACGTTGAGAAACAGTTATATATAAATGCGATGTTACTTTATGTCGTTAGGGGACCAGGGCATGATCAATTGACTTCATGACAACTGAATTGTCATTTCAAGTATGGAGGGGTTCCAATTGTATTCAGCAAAAAGCAATGACATGCAACTTTGTGTTATCTTCAATATCTATAACTACAGTACATTAATACTTTTAATTCTTATGGTTGGTACACAGAAGAGGGAGGAAGGTAGATGCTGCAGACCTTAAAGCAGCATTTTGCATCCTTTTCTATGGTTTTTCTCAACCTCACTGATTCCACGATGCCATAACAACATACATAACTAGCTTATCTATTCAAATCTTACTTCAAGTGGCATAAAAGTCGAAAAATTTACAACTTTCAACTTTGTTTTTCTTGAAGATATTTTCCGTTGGGATCCAAATAAACCTCTTAATATGAATATTTAAAAGCTACGAACGTCATTGGCCAATACATAATACAACACCATGCTTGATTTGTGTAGATTGTCTATGGCAGTTGTACCAGGGAGCTGTTAGATTCCAGCTCGCTGGTTGTACCAAGTTACCAACTTGACGTTTGAATCTATTTTTTAGCAACGGCTCAAAACTAAACCTGCATCTCTGATTGGTTGGATTCAAACTATTGGGTTGGGGGAACTGTATGCGATTAATATAAAATGTGGAATTTGTCGGTGGACACTTTTCTCATTATTTGCAAATGTACTTAATTACTCGCCAATTAATGCTTTTGGCAGGGAAAAAACCTGGCTAATATCTTTAATAGTTTGCTGTTATGTGATTGATATGTAAAGAACTCGATGGACTTGTCAAAAAAGTGGAAAACGGCGGACAAAAATGCAAAATGCTGCTTTAAAGGACAGGGTAATTTAAAAAACAGTGGATTGAGTATGAAGCAGTATGTGACCTTGGGGATCAGGTCAAGAGATTTAGTGATAAAGATAGTGTTCTGTACTAGGTTTGGTAGATATTGGCTGTTAATAGTACATAAGAGGCAAGAGACAATTTGTCATGACATTATGTTGTCTGCATCCATCACTGTGGTAAAGAACAACTCAACTCAACTCCTGTATACTGAGATAATAGACTGCAGTTTTGAATTCTTTGAAGCGGTGTATATTGATTCCCAATTGATTCCCAGTTTGAACTCCATGAGTCGACTAGAGCCTACATAGATTTGGTCTGTGTACATCTATTCATGCTTTCTTGCATTAGTCTGACTCTTAGCTTACACGTGTAGGTTTACCTAACATCTGTTGATTTTGATGACAAAACAATACTGTACTGTACATCCGGCAAACAGTTTACGGTAAATAGAGCCAACAAAGATGCTGTTATCTTTACATGATAGATTTTAGACTTTGTTTTTGAATACAAATTGCATTGTCAATATTTATAGAGGTTCATGCATTCTCATTAGTTGCAACATATGTATGATACATCAAAGCAGATGGCTCATAGCACAGTAAAACCATAAAATACATGTATGATTCTGTATGGCTAACAACTCTAATTTGAGAACAAGGTGTGATGTGCAGTACAGCTGGGACAAACTAAAGAATTATAAAAAGAACAGAATATTTACAGTACCAGCAATTATAAATGTGACATTACATTGTTTTGTTTTCGGATAATTCTTAGGTGGAACTATTATTAGATTTACTATGACTTTTAATAATTCTCTTGGGAAGAGCAAACCTTTCCATTTAACAATTTCCTGTATTGAAAGCTCAGCTTCTCTAGTTCTCCATCAATAGTGAAGTTAGTGAAACATTCTTCTTCTTCTTCGATGAATGCCGTAGTTGAATCAGTGCCACCTTATCAGTGAATCCATCCAGTATACATTACATTGATATCATTGTGCCTGAAATATTTGCAGAATACTCCAGTTTAATATTGCTGAGGATGATATCAAACTCAAAGCCCAACGGGACAAAGAGTCCTAATTCAGTTTCAATAAATATTGATGAAGATGTGGCACAAATAGTATACAGTATGAGTACACAATTTCTTGAGGGTGTGGCCCACTGCACTTGAGCTGAATGGTACCTGTATGTTGTATCTAGTCATTTGACAAAGATTGATAGCTACTGTAATAAGTGCAAGTTAAAATTAACTATTCTTACAATTTTATATGTATGCTGAATGCAAGAAAAGTTTCCGTCTCGGTCATCAGCTGCCAATCTGAATATTGTTTGAATTGTCATATCTCCAATGCTTTTTGCTGTACTACTTAGATTGAAGTATGTTGTTCATCCTGGCTATACCCTACAGCCTAGTGTGTCACATTCATATAATGTTATTCATGTAGCATCATCGAAACCACACTGCAGTTTGATTTGTTCAACAAGAAATGCAATGGAATATCCTGTATTCAATGTATATGCTAGTCAATGTACATGCTAGTCATTGACTCATACAGATTCCCATACGGGATATCACTAAAGTAGTATTAGAAACAAATATGCTGGCCAGTCCTACTGCAATTAACATCTCAACTGCCAAACTGACCTCCCGTCACAAAAGCGCCATATGGAACTATCAAATAGTAAACTTTTCATCATAAAGATTTTTAAACCTTGAACTTATTTTCAAAATTTAAAATGTATATTGCTAAAATGGCATTCCCAACTGGTTATTCAAATGCTTCAGGACTTTACTTCTGTGGGTATTTCAATAAAGTATTATCACCACCTGTGTGACCTAGTTTCCTCTTCATGCATCTTTGCACCTCAGTTGATGTGAGAAGGTTTCAATCACCATCTCTCTATCCAAGGCTCAGCAGATGGTGCAAAATGTACTGACCCCCAAGTTTGATTTGATTCTAAGTTTATCTGATATTACAGAAAACAAATACTGGGAAATCTTGGCGCCAGGGAGAAAATTAAAGCTAAATAGCTTGCAAAGTCGATACTGTATGAACTTCTTATATGGAAGCCAAACCTGAAAGTTTATCCCATGAAGCAGCAGACACTGCAGATTAATCGTAAATAAAATGCACTGTTTTACCCTTATATTTACTTACAGTCAGTGAGTTTATTTACTTTCGGAGTTTGTAAAGAAAGGAGTTTTTTTTCTGTGGTCATCCATTGCTGTACAATTCTTTTAAACTTTCTGACATCAATGAGTTAAAGGTTGAACAATTCAGCTCCAAACATGCTTGAAAAATCAACTGGTATAATTATGGGAACACTTTAACACATGAATCAAGTTTTACCGAGTTATATTCATTTATTGTAAGATGGTATACAACATTCAAACTTGATGTGCATAGTTCTCAAAGAACTTTCTTGCTACAGTATAATTTTTGCAGATCTTTTTGTGGTTGTTGTTGTTGCGATTACCCTTCAGTGTCAGCAGGAGTTATTGATATGGTTAAAGGAGACACAAATCCAACTAATGTCTTTACTGTAGCTTATATGATGGAGATGTTTGTGATGAACAACTCACCCTAAATAGCTAAGAGAAATCCCCTCCATTGTGGAGATATCCTAGTGTAAATGTTGTGTCTGGGGGCTGCCATGTTGTTAATCTGTGATGTCATAGTGCCACAAGGATCAGGAACATTATACTTTCTCTTGGTTTTTTCCTTCATATTTTCAAGGTAGAACATTAGCAGTGTAAACGATGAAACCAATGCTATCATTAGGTCAAGTTAAGAGTTCCAATATTTTATATTTAGCATTTTGGAACTCTTCTTCATTAATACAGGAAATACTGTACGTAGATCATTGTAATATATAGCAAAAAACATGCAAAAGAGAATTACAAGGTTGGGCTTTTGTTGGTGTTTTGGCTACAAAACCGATATCTAATACTCCACAACTCACAAACAGTAACCACTTGTATAACTCTCATTTGCGGAATCTGTCAAAAGCAGATTGTGTGTAGTGGTGCTAGCTTGTAGTCGAGTAATCGCAACTTAGGTTTTGAGTGCGATTTATCGAACTTGCAAAGTGTAATCGCGACTACTGGCGATTAATCAATTACGACTATCAGCACTAAAGTACACTAGGGCTTACTCTGAGGTATTGATATATAAAATAATACCTTCCTCTCATGCTCTGATTAGCTTTACTTGATGATAGTGATTGCACTACACATTGATCAGTAGAAGACTGCAGCCATCAATCAGGGGCTGCTTGAAAAGAACCAAAATACAAAGAAACGTTAGAAATCCATTGATGTAGCTTTTGCAACGACCTCTTATAGACATACAACATTTGAAATGGACATGTGACTTGGATTTCTAATTAATAAAATAGTGACTTGAGTTGTTGTATACAATACAGAATTGCACAGATAATAAACAATGATATAGATAAATAGCATCTATGAATGAGTCAGAACTCTATTGGTCGTATCTCCTTCTTTAGTGTTGCCTAGTGATAAGAACGGTCCAAAAATTACATTTGCTCTTCCCATGTAAGTAGGTCTCACAATGGTACAAGATGTTCAACTCATCCACATTTCAAAACCTATCAGGCATGCACAAAAGTTGCTCTTTAAAATGTTTTCAGGTTACAGGCCACGAGAACGAAGGTCCGCGATACCCTATTTTAAACAATATTGCCCCTTTGTCAATCTCTTTGACCTGCTCTGAAGCCCCTCTCATGAAAAAGTCTAGTTACGCCTATCGATGGACCATGCATAGACCATCGGTCTCGCGAACCATTGGTCTCGCGGACCATATGTTCGCGGAAATTCGGTCTTGCGGACCTTCAGTCTCGCGGACCTTCAGTCTCATGGAATTCCCCCTGTTTTCATACATCATGCATTAACTATTAATGAACCAGCCATCAGAAGGTCCTTCTGTCAGTTATCAAGGACAAAAGATTTAATAGTTGAGCCTCTGATGACCTTTGACTGAATTATAAATCTGTAGCCAAGTATCCTACACATCCAAGTAAAGTTGTGTACAGTGCTGTAAGGTACCAACATGTATGTATTTGTATGTATTTTAGATCCTCCTGCAAGCAGGAACTCCCAAATAAACCATCATTGGCTTATCAAAGCCGCAAGCTGACCAATGTCAGTCTCTTAGATTCATATTTAATGTCCATGATTATGAATTGTCAACAACTCTGTAACTGGACAACATACATTAATCTTGGAGTGACTCGAACTCGGGACCTAAATGATTGAAAGGCACTGGCGTTAACCACTGAGCTAACACTCCTTACATGCTAAATTGGTTGCTAAAAAAACATGGCTAAAAAAACATGCTATATTGGTAGCTCTCATAGGGACAGAGTGACATGCCTCTCAAATGTATATACTGTATGCTGAATGCATCCTCTATAGTTTAACTATATGAGATTCTGTTTGTGATAGTCCAAGGATCAAAATTGCATAGGTGGTTTCAAGAATTCATATATATATGTTGGTGTATTCAGGCAAATATGCTGTTGTTGAGTTAACATTGGTAGCTGCTGCTCCCTTGATGTGTATAGTTATTGTATGTAGACAATGAGCAGGTTTGTCCCTATTTTAACAGACAGAGGTTGATACAATGACACCATTATTCAGGTTGATCTTGACATGACCTTAAATATGGAAGGATTTACAATAAATGTCTATTAACAGCAAATGCACCTGCTTCTCTCACATCATTACAGAAAAAAAATGCTACCCTTGGTAATGATTTCCAAATCAAGCTAACTTATGAACAAATGAGATTTTTTTCCCCTTCCAAATCTGCCTTTTTAGGAAGGGATGTGAGTTTATGTCATGATTGTCTTGTTATTTTTGCTTTTTCTTTCTTTTACAGGTGTATAAACAAACCGTATCCAACGAACCTTCCCACAACGAGTGTTATTTTAATCTATCACAATGAAGCATGGAGTACTTTACTACGCAACGTTCATAGCATTATAAATCGCTCACCTAGACACCTATTGGAGGAGATTATACTAATTGATGATGCAAGTGATCAAGGTAAAACATGTTTACTGTATATCCGTAAAACATGTTTGTATATCCATAAAAAAGCTAGATTTTTGAAAAGCTGAGCTTTTGTGAGCATGTGGCATTTGTGTTAGATAGTGTCAGTTTTTCTCTTATAATCAATAGAAGACTGTCGCAGGAAGAGCACTGAACTAAATCGAGGCTTAAAAGTTGGTCAGCAAAGCAAAAAGAGTTACATCATTATTTTTATGGTCAGGGTTAGTAAATATATAAATTATGCCTGTTGTGGTAGTACCTACATAACCTTGTGTTCCATTTCTGATATGGAGGAAATACAAAAGTTAATCCATTTTAACTCCAAAGAGTAAATAAAGAACACTCAAACAGCTTCCAATCATCCATTGGATTTCAAACTTAGTATTGAAACACTGTACTGGGCATTTATTTTAATATTTAAAAAGGATGGAAAATTTGGAACAGTGAGAAAAAATCTCAGGATTTATTTCAAATTCTAACGTGGTCTTTTGGCCTCTAAATGCAGACATCCCTAGACCGTACTGAAAAGTCTATCAACAATTTTAATATTTAAGCAAGTAGCAATTCACAGTGTAACAACACACACTCACTTTGACAATGTTCACCTTTGACTTATTTTGCTATAGTTATGAGAGTTGTGTAGGTGTCTTTATAGGTTATATATGCATCTCTTTTCAATGACAATCAAATGGGTCGTTTCAGCATCCAGGGAATAGGCAGGGGTATACATTACAGTGTATACAGTAGCTATACTATACAATTATAATTCCTTGTATTAAATCATCCAATGCCAGGGTTAATACTGTCAGCTTTCAAGGGAATCAGAAGTGATATGAATAAAATAGAACTTCCAAATTGGATTGTAGATATTGAAATAGGTAGAATTGAACTTGAAGTAATTGGCTCGAATTTGAGCATTCCAGTAGCTTTCAAGGTTGCATTGAGGTAGTGCATTTTGTGGAGTACAGTACAGTTCATACACAACATTTGTCAAAAAGCATTCAGGCTTCTAACTGTGGATGGTAATATGGTGAAATTAAGAACAGCTGTTAAATTCTGTTATCATCTCAACCATGATCTGTCATGATATGTTATGACATATCAGCAATATGTTGTCATTGCTTAAGGATGAAATTGTAGGAAATAAGAGTTTTATTTTAAATATTTCTGATATGAATATTTAAAGTTATTAAAATTAAATGCTCTCCAAGAGGAATACAACCTAGACAATTATATTAAATTGGCAAATTAATGTCAACCCTGACCACAGCTGATAAAGTAAATCCCACTTTATCCATTTTGTGAACTCAATCTACTGTACTACCTATAGGCCTGTTTTGTAAAGATTTCCATCAACCTTAAGTTTATTTATCGTGTCTATTAAGTCACTATATGAAGTATAAGACTATAAGTTTCAAATCAATCAATCTGCATTGCATAGAAGTCCCTGAGTTTCATATTAAATGAGTTCCTGACAGATCAAGAGTCTACTATCAAGGCTGGTAGAAGTCAATTGTAGTTTCAGTTTCAGTTTCCTTTATTCCAGTATAAAGAGCATAGAATACAATTTATAAATAGGAATAATAAATAGTATAAAAAGCAATGATACAAAAATTTCAATAAAAAGGAAAGCGATTAAAGACATTTAAAAGGTAAGTAACATAATCAACAGTTTTGAAAATTTAAGTTAAACTGGGAATGATAAGGAAATATCAAAAAGGATACATGAAATCAAATCATTTAAAATTCCATTTTGAATAAAAATAGATGCTCTGTATAAATATGAATTTTTGAAAATTTGAACCCTATATTTTGGTTTTCTTGCACGATTTCGTAAGTTATAGTTAGTTTGTAGACAAAGAGAGTTGAGTTCTTTATTAAGAGGGTGTTTACTATCCTTATAATGAATATTCCTGGTGATTCTAATAAATTCACTTTTAGCTGCACCGTTAACCTTATCAGTAATGCTCTTACAGTCCAACTTAAATATCTTAGCACAATACTTTAAGAAAGCTCTCATTCTTTGTTTATCACGAGTTAATAAGAAATGGTACCAAACAGGGACAGCGTATACTAAATGAGACAGAATCGATGTAACAAATATTTGTTTCCTCACCTCTAACCTGAAAAACGGGAGATACAAATATGTAAGGTTTCTGACTGCAGTAACTGCAGCTTTGCCATTTACACTGTTTGTCAAGTTTGTGATTTTCACCAGTAGTGATGTGTTCCTGTATAATTTGCATGTCACCTCTTGGCTTTCTCCACTAGCATTAAAATTTTGTTTTGAAAAAGAAGCGTAACAAAAAACATTGCCTGTGAAAATTTCAATCAAAATCTGCTCATTTGCACTTCCAACTGCAATAACAAAGAATTTTCTCCTGACAAGATTAAAAAGTATGCTGAGCCTGTGGTTTATAATATAAAAATGAAAACAAAATATGACATATTGAAGGTTTCCAACTGAAAGGCAATCTTTTTTTTCATCAGTACAGTTTATACTTGTCCAAATATTTACTTAAGTATCCAGAAGCTTCCAGAATCCAGATTTCATTAATTAAATGCTGTTATTAATATCATATTAGCGGCCTCACAATGAGTCATGTTGCAACGTAGCATGGTGATTCCAGCTGCAATTGTACTTAATAGTACAAACCTGAGTGAGGCCTGGCCATTACTGTCTGGCTAGATCATATGTCATAAGCTATCAATGAGGACTATAATGTAAACTCCACAATAGGTAGACATTCATGCATTTACTTGTCATATAAAGAAGTAATGGGGTCAAAGAGCAACATCTGGAAGTAAATTGTTTTGGATAAATATGTTAAGAGGTGATGCACTTGACTTTGGACTCTGAAAGTAATGTTCTTAATGTCATCTGTTTCCTGTATACAAGGGTAAGGTAATGAAACCTAAATATGCATTATACTACAGTAGATACACATTGTACGATATGATCTACCCATAGCATTCCCTACACATACAGTATGGTAGAACCTAAGGTAATGTGAGCTTGCATTTCCCAGGTAGACATGCTAATAAGGGGTACATGGAAGGTAGGGGGGGGGGGGAAGGATGACAATATGTTTAATGAGTAAGATGTAGCAGTGGAACCAATATACAATCTGAGAGGTGGTAGGTAGGGAGGAGAGCAGAATTGGAAGTTGATGGTGAAGGCAGTTCAGCCTGATGCAATTTGACCTGGTTTTTGGTTGCCATGGATATATGCCTAGAGCATAAAGTCAGATTGTCTGATTGCATCCTGAACATGCCCACAATAAAGGAAAGACCCCACGATGTTGAAGATATGAAGTGTGTACTGTTGTATACCTATGTAGTTTGCATGAACCACTCAATATTAACAAATGTCAGTGTTGATACTGTAGTGTGGTGTATAGCATAACTCTGCTGGATAACTGGTATCACTGTTACTACACAAATAGGTTCAAGGAAGTCACACACTGTTGCAGGACTTCCATGTGCTATGACCTGGATCTGACCAGGATCTGAGAGGAAATAGCAGTCTGCCAGACTGGTGGTGAGCACTTCACATAGCAACATCATCATGTGAAAATTAAATCTATGACAATGTGTTCCCCCTTGTCATTAACCTCATTTCATTAATTTTGTGTGGGGGGGGGGGGAGGAGGGGTGGGCATTATTGTTTAGGGGAAGTGGTGGGATATTGGGTAGGGGAAGTCAGGAAGAATGATATCTAACCTTAAGGATGCACTAGTGGTCAGCATGTCATACAAATGGTGATATCACTTTGGTGTTAGATTGCTCTGGGTATAAACGTACTCTAGAAGAATTCTGGTCCTAGTAATAGCTTCTTACAGCATACAGTAGCTTTGCAAGGACCATTCACAAGACACTTGCAGTGAGATAAAGGAGTGAAATTTGTCAACTGGCTACTAGCCTATAAAGAAGAGACACACACCCACTCATCATCAGTAGTCATCGTTCTCCACTGTTCAAAATATATATTAGAATAAGTTGGCTCGAGGTTCAAAAATTCACTTTTCCTGAATCATAGGATGAAAAACCCCCGAATTAGGACTGTGGCGATGACAAAATTATGGAGTTTTTTGCATAAAAACCAATAGACTGCCACTAAAACAATTCCTTTAACATTATTTCTTGAAAATATAAAAAGAAAAACAAGAAAAAAGAAAAAAGAAAAAGGTTTTATTTTCCTTGTGGCACTATGACATCACAGATTCACAAAAATTTACTTCGCTCCTCGCTTACCTGTCTCCCCACAAAATTAGCACTTTTAAATTTAAATTAGAACATCTCTCAAACAGCAGTATTTTTTCTTAGCTGTTTGGGAGAGTTGTTCTTCACTTAAGATCTCTGTCATATGAGCTAAAGATGGTGTATCATGTATCATATCTAATCTTCCGCATTGAAACAATACGGGTATTGTGTGTGCTGTCTCTTACAAGTGCTTGTAATAAATACCAGTATTGGGTTGAAGATCATATTTCCCACAGATAGGCGAGACTGTTCACAGATTGTGTATCAGTCCATCAATACTAGTGTAGAACAGATTACATTCCCAACCAGAATAGTTACATGTTTGAACCAAAAGATGATCATAGCAAAACTAAAATTCCTGTTTACGTGGCATGCCTTCGGTATAGAAGTCAGTGCATAGGTTCATGAATTTATGAGAACAAGTTGATACTAAATTACAGTCGACAAATATTATGGCTTCATCTGGGCTTACAGAGGCCTGAAAGTAATGCCCTGCTCGGCTCATAATCTGTTCTTGGCCTCTGAAGAGAACTGTTGAACACTAAAAAGTCACTTCCATGTGTCTTCCCGAATTTCCTCTTGTGATCTGCGCTCTCTCCTGTACCCACTGTCCAAGTCCTGTGGCCATTCATCCTGCAATGGACACAGACATCTAGACCTTGGAGGTCTACTCCTGCATCTGGTCCTGGTCTGTAATCTGACTGGTCGACCCTCTCAGTCTCTGTTGTGCCCAGGATCAGGTTCATCCCTGTCTCCTTATGGTGGCAGCGATGAAGTCCAACCCAGAGAATCCAAGCTGCCGGTCTGAAGCAGGTTCTGGGACCTTTTCGAAGTTTTCGGTTTAACAGCCTTCCCCATGCCTTGCCCTTGCTGGGCTGTTTTGCATTGGTTTGGCCTGAACTTTTCCCGCAATCAACCGGTACTGGCAGGATCCCAGAGCTAGACAATGCTGGGTCGAGAGCAGAACCCTCAGACGCATCTGGAGCTGTAGCCGGAGCAAGGGTCAGTGGTAATCAGTCTAATTGGCTCTACAGAGGTACCGCTAAGTAGAAAACAAGGCAGATCCCGCCTGTGAGAATCCACTCACACGCAGGAACCCAAGGCCTAACCTCTTAGCCTAACAAAACGAGGAGTCAGGTCTGGGCTAGAAGGCCTAACAGCCTAGAAAAATTCCTGAACAAGGTTCAAAGGAACTTGAGAACTGTTAATTGGACTTGGGATGCGGGGCAGAGATAAAGAACCCTGTTAAGAACCCGTCTACAAAACCGGAAGCTTAAGACCGCGTCACCCATCGGAGCAACAAGATCAGCTAATACAGGTCTACACAAAATATACGTGCACATAGCGACTAGTTCATAACAAAAAGCAACGACACTGAAAACCCCTGAATATGAAAAGGATACATATGCAGTGCTTCGAAAAGGTGAAGGAAAAGATGATCCTTACAGAGTCTGGTCAAGGAACCATCACCATAGATAATGTAGATGCAAAAACTTGGATGGAAAATCCGTAACTTAAAATCGTGTAGTTGCTTCTTGGAATGGTACATTCGAGAGGAAGTGATAGAAATTGGGCGGTGCCCATGAACTGAGGGAGCATTGCTATAACTTTTCAATCATGTAGGTTAGTCATGTAGGTAGATAGGAGACTGCATACGTTGACTGGGAGACCAGTAAATGCTTCTATTACACAAGTAGTGTAGATGTACAGGGATTATCTCTTTTCATTTACTGACCTTCATTCACTGTTGTTGAGGGTTCCATTCATGTTACCTTTTCTACTTTTTCTTTGATACTCAGAACATCTCGGCCAGAAATTAAAAGATTACGTAGCAAAACTACCAGTACCTGTGATAACTGACAAACTACCAGAGAGATCGGGACTCATACGAGCACGAATGAGGGGAGCAGAACTGGCCAAGGGAAATGTCTTAACCTTCTTGGATTCACATTGTGAATGTACAGAGGGTTGGCTGGAACCTCTATTGGCAAGAATAGCTGAAGATAGGTATGTAAGCAGGGTATTATATACATTTCATGCTATAATGGTAGTGCTTACAATTTGGTGTGTGAATATAGTATTATCATATCTAATATCATCCAATGAAGTTATTACAAAGTTACTGAATAGTGCGGTGATCACAAGCTTTATTAATTGAAGCCCAGTACACTTCTGTTTTTGTAACTTTTAAAGTAGAGACAGGAACTTGATAACTCGGTTTTTAATTTGGTTCACAAGATGTGAACTGTCTAAAACAAAGTGTTCTTCACATTGACATCTTCTAGTCTTACCGTACACTGTCATAAAAGGTGGATAAAGTATATAACATAGATCTGTTATTGTTGTCTACAGATATTGCACCAGGATTGATGAATGTCTTAGTGGGTTTCTAGCTATGTATGAATATTATATTTAACTTGATCAGAATGACTCCGAGACTGTACAAAAAATTGCAAGATACAACTTCCAATGAAGTTTGACAACTTCTGAGGTGTTTGCTTTCTCAACATTTTAACAGAGCTATTTGCTATGAACCTTGTTAAAGAAATAGATTGTATTCATTTGTGTTCTAGTTTAGTCTACTTCATGGACTATGTGTCAAATACATCTACAGTATGTTTTACTGATTCAACCTTTTGAAAAAAATTAAGAATACCCTTTCCATTTCTTTCCAGGACTATTTCAGTGTGTCCTGTAATTGATGTCATAAGCGACTCAACATTTGCCTATCAACACGGAAATGACCCTCAAATGGGAGGATTTGGCTGGTCGTTATTCTTTAAATGGTTTCCAGTTCCAAAGAGGGAGCAAGTGAGGAGAAAAGGAGATGCTACTATGCCTGTTAGGTAAGAAAAACATTACTGATGCTACTATGCCTGTTAGGTAAGACAAACATTTCTGATGCTACTATGCATGTTAGGTAAGACAAACATTACTGATCACAGGTCATCTTCAAAAGAGGACCTCTTTTGGAGCTCAATTATCAATTGTCGTCAACTGAGGTCTAAGCTTGAAACTTTATACCCATGAAAACCCCAAAGTGGAGATTGCATGAAATTGAAAGCATGGAATAGAAGGAGCCACCTTAGTGCAAACAAGAACACTTTGTTTCTTGTATGAAGTCAAAGGTCACTTGAGGTCAACAGAGCTCAAAAGTCTGAAGACATTTGAGGTGCATAAAGATCAAAGAGGTAAAGACATAACTGGAAGGAGTTATAACTTCATACTTGCTATGTAGGTCCACTGAAGTGCAAGTATCTTATTGACAACAGACTGTCAAAAATTTAAATACCTTGTCTGCAGTTTACTATTAAATATTCTCATAAAGTATTGTAAAGAATCACAAAGCTTTCAGTTTCTGGTCACAGGAGTCATACTTGAATTAATGTCTGCAGCATGGTTAGATATGTTATCCTGCTTGTCAGTAGTTGAGAACTGACTTCTAATTAATAACTACCTGTTTTACTTCCCTTTTCCTTTCTTGTTTATTTTTCTGTCTTCTGGCCTGAGCAGGAATCTAATTGTTGAGCAAACAATTTGACAGTTGTTGAATAGAAATGTGCTCCTATATTTCTGTCATTAAGATCAAATTAAAAGAAGATTAAAGAAATGATAACATGTATTTTGGATCTAATTTGTCCTGTCTGATTCCTGGGATCTGTTAAAATGTTCACTTTGAAACTACATGGTAGATTCGGTGAAGTGAAATAAAACTTGAATTGTTCGCTTTTAACGACTTTGAGGAGAATGTTAAGCAGAGTCAGATTTATATATTTTACAGTTTTGTTTACTAATTAGCTCTTCCTACTTCTTGATAAATTTAATTAGCTAAATTGTATGGATGGCATTAGTTCAGTCAAAAAAGGTGGGAAAATGCGAAAACATGCAATCATATTTGTCCACAAAAAATGATAAATTGTAAATCACTCCATCACTTTCAAGATACAGAAATAAAACAAAAATAATAGTAGGCCTGTAATAATACAGTTTCAGGGTTTTACCGGCACCAAGCTGTTGTTCTGGTCATCAAACCTACACATACCTCCTACCAGTGTTTCCTCTAAGAAATTTCCCATTGAGACAAAATGGCTAATATCTGAATATTTGACTCACCCCGTCCTGGGGGAGGGGTCTAAGGGGAGGGGTAAAATACTGGGAAATTTATTTTATTGAACCAAAAACACAATCGGTCAATGTTTCCGTGACTTTTCACAAGGTTACATTTTGCCGACAGTATTAGTACCAGGGGCGTAGCCAGGATTTTCAAAGTTGTAGGGACGACTATCTGAGCAGAGCGCCACCATCGGTTGGCGCGGAGCGTACAAGAAAAGTTTTGGTTTTACAAACCCCCCAGATGGCCGGAAATGGCTCTTCCCGAGTGTTCATTTTGGTTCCCTGGCCTCTTGGTAACTTGAGACACCTCATTTAATATCACTTTTAAACCAAAAAACAAACGATTTAAAAAAGTACTTAATTCAATACTACATAATGTATTTAAAATTAGCAAGGTACATGTACAGAGTAAGCCAGTAACAACAGGCAACAAAGTGCTGCAGCTCTATAAAGTCTGTTAATCAACTATAGGCTTATTTGACTGTGGAATGTTACTCAACTGAAATATTATCTGCATAAACTGGTTCTTAACTAGATGTTAAAAAACTGACAAGATCGGATCCTTGTCTTTTTCGGCAGGTAGAGTGTTGATTAAAATGGCACGCGATAGAAATGACAGCCTAGATGACAGAACAATAGGTCACCTAATTTAGCCATATTCTTGCTACGTTCATTTCAATAGTTTTTCCTGTCTAGACTCTAAACTCGTCCAGCTAGCTTATGGATTTGAGTTATGGGTGTTTTAAAAAAAAGCAAACTTGGCCAAAAAAATGTAGTCCTTGGCCTACAGTGCTACATAATGGCTACGCCCCTGTGTACTAAACATCGGCCAATCCAATGTCTGATTTTAAATTGAGGCATGGAACCCTGAGCTTTACTTAATTGATGATTGCTAAATAATAATAAATTAGTTCGTTGCATATTACGCTTTATTTTTACAAGCTAAATTTGGCTCAAATATAGTGCACCAGCTTGCAATGCAGGGTAGAAATTTAGATTTGGCTCTGGGGGGCTATTTTGGAAAATGAAAAGTTAAAAACGCCCCCCTTAATGTATTCACGAGGGCTTTTTTAAGGTTTAAGGGGGCGCTTTTCCAAAGTTTAATATGCTGTTTATGGAAAAGGTTGTAAGCATTCATCAGGATCAAGTAAGCACAATTACCCTCTTCCTAGTTAGCTGCGACCGTATAGCAAATTCATTGCAAGTTTAATTGCCAAAATTTGCGATCGTTTAGCAAATAACGTCAATCCACCGAATATATGACAAAAAACCAAAAAAAAAAAAAAACATTAACTGAAATAGAAAACACAGGTTTACTTCTACTGAAGGTGACCTTTCCATTAATCATTTTTTCGTGTGTGGATAAAATCACCCACCACCAAATACGAAACCATTATACCGCTGAAAAGTAATCGAAGTTAAAGCCTTCAATCCATCGCCACAGCAATTGTGTACGTAAAAAACAACATTCCCTCTCTAAAACATAGCACTACCATCCAAACAACTGCCGATTTCCAGCAATTTTTTATTTTTTTTTGCAAACCGATGGTTAGGCTATATTTCCCATTGACTTAGTGTGGTTGTTAGGCTAACATGTGGTCGAAGGTTGCGGTATTTCATGCTTATTTTAGTTCTAGCTAACTGCGTCACAATTTCAGCGAATAAAGATGTGCTTAGGCTAGATTTTCCCGTTGACTACGTGTGGTGTTTGGCTACCTTGCGCGACGATAGCAGCAAGGAAAGTATGTAAACAAAACTACGCAAAGTATTGTTATTATTTTTTTTGCAAACCGATGGTTGAGCTACATTTCCCATTGACTTAGTGTGGTTGTTAGGCTAACATGTTGTCAAAGATTGCAGTTTTCTTGGATATTTTTATTTTTTATTTGCGACACAACTTGAGCGAATAAACAGATGGCTAGGTTAGAGTTCCATGTTGACTTAGTTTGAAGTTAGGCTACCATGTGGTCTGAGATTGTTGGGGATTTGAGGTTATTGTCGCTGGTACTGAAACTGCTTAGCGGAGGCCGTAATTTGTCAGTGACTGTGCGGGAATTTCCCGGTGATTGTGCGCGACCCTCCCGCACTGCTTCAAATTTGATCAAATGTGATGCGGGATTGTGAGAAACTGAGAACTGTTTGTGCGATTCGCGCTGCTACTGCAAACCCTAGCTAAAGCAAAAAGCATGTCACAATTAAATTTACACAGACACCTGATATTACGAGGGCGATTTTCTTATATTTCTTTTTCGCCCTCGCAATTGTGCTTTCAGAGGGCTTTTTCTAGCACTTGCTAGGAAGAATCGCCCGTCGCCCCCGCTTATTTCTGACCCTGCTGCAATGTAATGTAAGGTAGGCTATATAGATATTATATTTAGTACACTGGTATTGCGAACCATCGTAGTGTAGGCAATGCATCAGTGTTCGTGCACGTTACGTTATATGATTTAGCTTTACAGCAATCGAGCTAAATCTACTTGACTGTATAGAAAAACAGCGCTACGGTAAAGTTAACGATCGCTAATTTAACATTTCTGACGATAAATTGGAAACAATTTACAGTAATAATTTCTTCACTTCAAGTTGAAGTTCTGAACACCATGCCTTTTGAAACGATTTTTTTCTATTCACACTGTATAAAATTCAGGAGAAAATGAAACCCTCTTTTTTTCTCTCTCTCTCTGAACGCCAGTTCGTCAAATCGGCAAGCCATTGCGTCAAAATCGCGTCATAGCGGCTTAGCGGAAACACTGCCTCCTACAGTGTACATACCTGTATTGGTGTTCTATTCACCAAACCTACACATCTCTCCTACAGTGTACATATCAGTGTTCTATTCACCAAACCTGTACATATTGGTGTTCTGTTCACCAAATCTACACATCTCTCCTACAGTGTACATATCAGTGTTCTATTCACCAACCTACACATCTCTCCTACAATGTACATATTGGTGTTCTGTTCACCAACCTACACATCTCTCCTACAATGTACATATTGGTGTTCTATTCACCAACCTACACATCTCTCCTACAATGTACATATTGGTGTTCTGTTCACCAACCTACACATCTTTCCTACAGTGTATATATTGGTGTTCTATTCACCAAACCTACACATCTCTCCTACAGTGTACATGTTGCTGTTCTATTCCCCAACGCTATACATCTCTCCTAAAGTTTTCATATCTGTGTTCTGTTCACCAACCTACACATCTCTCCTACAGTGTACATATTGGTCATTCATTGTTATTTTGCAACATTTTTTTGGACAACCAAATTTGCTGTTTGGGCTTAAAAGTTTAATAAAGAGACGGTTTGTTTTAGATCATCAGATTTTATGATTTCATCACCCTTGTGGTCCTTTATACCTGGATGATGGTCTGTGTATCTGGTTTTCATTATCTCCTCTACACACCTCTGGCTAGAAATCTGTCATATAATATACTGATTTGTTCTGTATTGTGTTTTAATAATGCATATATTTGGTATTGTCATTTTACAGCATCTGTTTATGATCCATGTACTTACGGCTTTGGTACAGAAGTGATTTATATCTAGAAATCTGTTAAAAGAAATATCCTACTGTATAGTCCCATCCTGCTACATCAACTGCTGATAGGATAACTGCAAGCTTTAACTAAACTCTTATTATTCTTTGCCTTTCAGATCTCCAACAATGGCAGGAGGATTGTTTGCAATTGACAAGGAATACTTTGAAGAGCTTGGTCTATGGATACAGTATCTGGGGAGGGGAAAACCTGGAGTTATCCTTCAAGGTTTGTTGTGTTATTGGCTACAGTTGCTAGTGAAGAGGGAGAAGCTGGGAAGGTTGCATAATATAATAATAAATATAATATACATAACATAATAACATAACATGATATAATAACATAACATAATATAATATAAACATAATATAATAATAAATAATATAATAAGGGTAATATGGAAGTTTGTAACATCTTTATCACACGTTACTACAGCGTTTTCTAACACTTCAATGGATCATGATACTTTCCATATCAAAATAAGCGAATGGAAATGTTGTGAGTCACGATATTTCATTAACCATCAACACAGTGTTGGATGAGTATAGAGAAACTCTTCCTGCAAATCTATCCATGCATATGAAAGATTGTCTTGAAATGTCTACATTGAAAACACATCTGTCTCAAGGACTTGATAACCTCTGATGGACTTTTTGTTGTTTATTTTACTTTTAATGTTCGGCTTCCTTAAGCTTAAGCTTCTTAGCTGTGTGTAAGGCACAAAGGCCTTCAAGCTTAAAGTACTATGGACACCTAGCTAATTTGCCCCATATTCAGTACCTTTGTTGTGTGTGGTAGTCTTATTCAAAGTGTGTTGAAAGGTTTTGAAAAGCTCCTTTCGCTTTCAAGATATATACACACTTGATGTTTTGATAACTCTGGGACACTCATTAAATATGTGCAAACTATGACATGGAGTGTTGCCCTCGTCATAATCTCTTATATTAGGGTTTAATAAGTTAACCCCTAATTATAAGCTCACTTATATCATGTGATGTTCTTCTTCTCAAAGAAGACAATCAAATATTTCAAAAAGTCACCTTAGGCCATAAGCCTGTGTTCAGTGTCCTTAAAACAAAGGTTGTAAAAACTAAGGAATAACATAACAGAAAATTAGGCAGTCACTCCCTTTACATCATCAATGTGCGTAAGTAGCTAACTGTTTATTTATATTTATAAACAAAACTACAATTGAGAAAAGACTTGTAAAATTGTCAATCTTTGGTGAATTTTAATGGGACTCGCAGCTATTTTCATGATTTCTAATGCCTATTAGAGTGATCAGGACAATGTTGTTCATATATGACCGTAGACCTGTAAGGCTAATAATTTCAGCTGTTTAAGGTATTGAGGAGGTGCTATAATGTATGAAAGTTTCTGGAACTTTCTGCATGAATTATATCATATGCATCAGCCCACAGCATGCAGTAAATGAATTAGTATTTGTTGATGACGTAAAAAAACATTTATGACAAAGTTTTGAAATTATTGCAAACATTGAAAGTAGTATAAAGGTGAAGAAGTGCATCCGCAAGATCATTTGAGTTAGATGTTGAACAGAAGAACATTAACTTTGCAACAACTTGTTAACAATTTTATTGGTTCATTGCTCTCTGAGATCAATGGTCTTTTAATTAAAGTAGCTGGTTGTTGTTTAGTGTTATGTTTTCTGTTATAAATGCAAGAACACTTGAGTCTCTAGTTTAACTAAAGAGACTCGATGCTGTCACAATTTGAATCATTCATAACCATTTGAGCAACGCCTAAAAACACTTGTAGCAGATGCACCAAGCCTTACATATATTATGTCAAGTAAGAAAACAGCATAAATTATCATTATCATGATTCCATAAACCTCATAACAAACTGATTAAAAGGTTTTGGATAAAATTAAATAGTTAACATGACACTAGCTCCCTAAAGCAGGTGGAATATACTGATAATACATGTTGTAAAATTTAAGTCTCTTTCATGTTGTTAATATGCACATAAATGGCATGGTTGCTTTATTTATAGCCATTGGTATGCTTGATAGGAATTCTAGAAGAATGGTATTGAAGAAAGAAAAAAAGCATTGGTAATTTAATTCTGGCAGTTGATATCGAGAAAGTTAAACTGCAAACCTCCTCTATCCTGAGCTGGATTTTTTTGTTAATTGGTTGTTGCATTCATTATGCATGATGGTTGAAGGTTGAATTTGGAACCCAATTCTTGATGGTTTCTCTTCACTCCATTAATACATGTAATACAGTTTGCTTCTCATGATATTCTTCTATATCATATATGGTTAAAGAAGATTCCCTTAGTATGTTTATCTGCTAAAATGAGTAATTGTCCTATTTTTACCCTCTCTCTTTGCTGCTCCAGCTTTGGATGTGTGGAGGATCCCTGGAGTTCATCCCTTGCTCTCATGTGGGCCATGTCTTCCGTAAGAAGTCTCCCTACCACTTCCCTCCAGGAACCAACTATGTCAACAAAAACAACAAACGTCTCGCAGAAGTCTGGCTGGATGAGTATAAGAATTTTTACTACAGAATATCCCCAGGAGTCGCTAAAACCGATCCAGGAGATCTCACAGAACGTCTGGCTCTCAGGAAGAAGTTGAACTGTCAGTCGTTTAAGTGGTACTTAGAAAACATCTATCCAGAATCCTCCTGGCCTGTCAATTACAAGGTTATGGGAGAGGTGAACTATTGTTTTCTTTACTTTTATTTGCTCTGTTGGAACTGTTTGTAAGCCCTTTTTTTCAAGCTGTTGAATTAATGAGTAGCTAGAGCTGTTTAAGAAGATATTTGGTTTTGCATCCTGTTCATTACATGGGCTTGTCATACCACTTTTAAAGGAAGAATTTTGTATTTTAAAAGAAGGAAGTGCCGTGAACTTGTGATCTATTTCAAATTTGCATTACCACAGTAAGATGATAGGTAGTTTCAGTTTGATTCTTCCTTATTTGACAGAATAACTGAAGGTCAATTGTAGTTACTTGGTTCTAATTAACTGCAGTGCCATACCTGATACTTAAAGAAACAGCAATGGAAATCAAACTAGAATTGTCAACGTTAAATCTGTTTGTCTGTCTGTTTGTTTGTGTCATCAAGTTACAGAAATAATGGCAGAACAGAATTGCTATTAACCTTAAAGTCTGGTTACAAATAAGGGATGTGATGGTTATACTTGTACCTACAGTACATCATATTGCTATTAACCTTAAATGCTGGTTACAAGTAGGGGATGTGATGGTTATACTTGTACATCATATTGCTATTAATCTTAAATGCTGGTTACTAGTAGGGGATGTGATGGTTATACTTGTACCTACAGTACATCATATTGCTATTAACCTTAAATGCTGGTTACAAGTAGGGGATGTGATGGTTATACTTGTACCTACAATACATCATATTGCTATTAACCTTAAATGCTGGTTACTAGTAGGGGATGTGATGGTTATACATGTACCTACAGTACAACATATTGCTATATTTATACTGGTTTCAATAAATGAAATTTTTTTTTTTATTAATCTTAAATGCTGGTTACTAGTAGGGGATGTGATGGTTATACTTGTACCTTCAGTGCATCATATTGCTATTAACCTTAAATGCTGGTTACAAGTAGGGGATGTGATGGTTATACTTGTACCTACAGTACATCATATTGCTATTAACCTTAAAGTCTGGTTACTAGTAGGGGATGTGATGGTTATACTTGTACCTACAATACATCGTATTGCTATTAACCTTAAATGCTGGTTACTAGTAGGGGATGTGATGGTTATACATGTACCTACAGTACAACATATTGCTATTAATCTTAAATGCTGGTTACTAGTAGGGGATGTGGTGGTTATACATGTACCTACAGTACAACATATTGCTATATTTATACTGGTTTCAATAAATGAAATTTTTTTTTTTATTAATCTTAAATGCTGGTTACTAGTAGGGGATGTGATGGTTATACTTGTACCTTCAGTGCATCATATTGCTATTAACCTTAAATGCTGGTTACAAGTAGGGGATGTGACATCATATTGCTATTAACCTTAAATGCTGGTTACTAGTAGGGGATGTGATGGTTAAACATGTACCTACAGTACAACATATTGCTATTAATCTTAAATGCTTGTTACAAGTAGGGGATGTGATGGTTATACATGTACCTACAGTACACCATATTGCTATTAACCTTAAATGCTGGTTACAAGTAGGGGATGTGATGGTTATACATGTACCTACTGTACATTATACCGTGGAAGAGATCTGGCATTGACTTATCTCTGGGGTATTCTTCATAAAGCATCTGGTTGTATGTCAGAAGTTGTTGATAATATTAGCAAATATCCTATGCCAAACGTGTATTACTCTAGTACCTGTCTAGCCAGGTTTTTCCATTAGTCAGCCATTGTCCTGTTTGTTGTTTGTGTGATTTTCACAACAGTTTACGAGAAATCAATCTTCTTGAATTTCATAGCTACAAAGGAGCTATTGTAATACTATCAAGACATCATTACCTTCTGTTGACTCAGTTTCATGAAAGACATATATATGGCTATTCCTGGATGTGAAGTTTTCATGATTGAGAATAGGCCATGTGAGACACCATTGTCACAGGTTCTTAGCATATATTGATCTCATTCACTGAAGATTCATTTCAGGAAAAAATAACGCATTTACAACGCCACTTGGTAACTCAGGGATAGTGTTTCAGACAAAACTTACAAACAGGAGTGATCATTTTTATAGCAGCATTAATTTTCAAATTGAGCTCTATTATTGCGTCATGCAATTTGTAATTTCACCTATTGAACTGTTATCTTATCTGCGATGACTCTTTCAGACTTAAATCGTTTATTAATAAATGGAACGTGATTCAAAATGGCGTAGCATGCCCTTTCCTTTCTTTGACTAATCTTTGACATATAGAAATAATTAGCTATTACCCATATGTTATGAGTAAGACTGTTCCACAACAGACGTTTGGTGATTTCCTTTCACACAGGTCCGAAACATGGCATCCCAGCAGTGCCTTGACACCATGATGAGGGATCCAGGCAATAAAGTTGGACTGTTTGGCTGCCACGGTCAGGGTGGCAACCAGGTAAGTATCTAAACAACTGTGTTTACTGAGATGTGAATGTAAACTCATCATATTGATAGAATACTTCAATATTCTTATTGATTAATTGTTAGTAATGTGATCCAATGACTGGTGTGATCAAGTTATTATAGCAGACTATTGAGGTTGCTCTTGTGTACATTAACAAGACATTTAAGTAGATTGAATCACTATTTGGAAAAGTTGATCAATCTAGTGCATGCTGATTGGTATGACCAAGTCACTTTAGAAGATTGAAATACTGCTTAGTGAGATCAGTCTAGTTTGCTGACTGGTATGACCAAGTCACTTAAGTAGATTGAAACTACTTTAGTAGTGAGGTTGGTGTAGTGTGCTGACTGGTAGGACCAAGTCACTTAAGTAGATTGAAATACCGATTAGTAAGGTTGTCTAGTGTGCTGACTGGTATCACTTAAGTAGATTGAAATACTGCTTACTGAGATCAGTGTAGTGTGCTGACTGGTAGGACCAAGTCACTTTAGAAGATTGAAATACTGCTTAGTGAGATTAGTGTAGTGTGCTGACTGGTAGGACCAAGTCACTTAAGTAGATTGAAATACTACTTTCATAGTAAGGTTGGTCTAGTGTGCTGACTGGTATGACCAAGTCACTTAAGTAAATCGAAATTCCGATTAGTAAGTTTGGTCTAGATGCTGATTGGTATTACCAAGTCACTTAAGTAGATTGAAATACTGCTTACTGAGATTAGTCTAGTGTGCTGACTGGTATCACTTAAGTAGATTGAAATACCGATTAGTAAGGTTGTCTAGTGTGCTGACTGGTATGACCAAGTCACTTTGGTAGATTGAAATACTACTTTAGTAGTGAGGTTGGTCTAGTTTGCTGACAAATATGATCTAAGAGAAAGTGAAGTAAGTGTACTCACTTTTCAAGTTTCCTGCCTCCACCTGTGTGTTTAACTGTTCTCACTAATTTTTTTCAGATTTGGGCACTGACTTCCCTAAATGAACTTCGTCACGATGAAGCATGCTTGGATGTTGCAAGGGGAGGTCCAGTCATGATGTTATCATGTCATCAACAAGGAGGAAACCAACAATGGATGTACAGTGACAAAGTAAGTTCAAACCCACATCTATGTCAAGCCACCATATTGAAATTGATTGAAAACATTATTTTCACATACTAAAGAGCAGGGAAGGGGGGGTGGGGGACCTTTCAATTTCAATATTATGATATAGGGAAGAGATGCATATTGATGCTGAAGTCAATGAATTTGCTCTTTATCACAATAGTTTGCTTTCTAATCTTGCCAAAGTATCCATCTGTTATTCATGTGTTCTACATGATCACAATCCCATTTATATTTATTAAAAGCAAGACACTGACTCCAATCCAGATGGTACAGTTACGCCCAGATTAAATCGGCCGTGGCATCGTGTATCGTGACAAAATATGAGGAGTCTGTCGTAATATCGTTTCCATTAAGCCTATAGCAAATACCTAACGTAACATTGGGCGTCGCATCGTGGTCGTAATATCGTGATGGTGTGTTAATCATTTCACTGGCACTTTATACTATCGTAATGTTATCGTTTTAGCGTGAATTACGTTGCAGAACAATCGATCGTTTCATCGTGATTTGAAAGAATTGGGGAAGGCTTCTTTCCGCAGTAAATGAAATCATCAATACAACGCTATGTGCGATAGATTCATTGCAAATTCTGATCAAAAAGTTTGGTGTGTCACCAAAATTAAGTGTCAATCGACATACAAGTTTCATAATCGCAAAACTAGTACGATAGGCTTAATGAACATACTGTATTTGTCCAAACTCCTTCATACAAACTCCTTCTTTAAAAAACACAGCGATCGCAAAATATTCTCTATTCGAACAAAACATTCCTCCATTACATGCAACAAAAGTATATTTTTTGAATATTTATGTGGTAATACTTGAAATTTTCATTTTGTTCAAACATGTGTTTAAGCATCATGTAACGTAGTTAAATACACATTCGCCCAAAATGCAATGATAAGGTTTAGACCCAGTATTTTTTAATGGTTCCGACGTCTCTAACGTTCCGATAATTTTTTTTGACCAAAATTTTTGACCAACATCTTTTCGGACCAAATTTTTTTAAGACCAAAATTTTTTTGGACCAAAATATTTTTATGACCAAAATTTTTTTTGACTCTAAAATTTTTCGGACAAGCACTATTTGGGTCATAACAAACTTTGGGCCCTTTTATTTTTTTTTCGTGAAAAAAGTTTGGTGCATCCAAAAAAATTGAGTCCCCCCAAACAAATCAGGTCAGAAAAATTGTGGGTCCAAAAAAATTGATTCCACAAAAAAAAATTGGGTCCAAAACAATTGAGTCCCCCCAAAAAAATTAGGCCAGAAAAAATGTGGGTCCAAAAAAAATGAGTCCCCCAAAAAATTTGGGTCCAAAAAAAATTGAGTACCCCCAAAAAAATTGGGTCCAAAAAAATTGTCGGAACATAGAGATGTCGGAACATAGGGATGTCACCTTTCTTAATAAATTGAGAAATTACTAGTCAAAAATATTTTCTGAAGATAAAAAAACCTTACGATATTTTTCACAAATATTGATGCTTAGATAAGTGCTTCCTCACAATCAAAGAGCCGCCCCGAAATTCGCTCTGCTTACGTAAAACTCCTATATATATAACACATGGAAAAACACGAGTTTTTACACACATAATTCCCAATGACATTGGTCTCGGAACACAAGTAGGTCATCGACATTCAAACTTGCCCAAGTTCATTGCACCATGGGAACGACACAACACATTGTACATGATGGTACATTTTCCCGCCATCTGGACGCCGAGTGTAACTTTTGGTGTAATATGCAAATTATTAATGGTACTGTGCTGTGCGGTTAAAACTTAACCTATTGTGACACATACAAATTTTGGGAAGCTGTTGTAGAAGTAACTTTTGTATCAAATGTAAAGTACTGTATGGTACTATAATTTATAAAAGACGGTTTTCCTCAGGTGGTAGGGAAAAGGGGTGTTTCAGTGAACTCGATCTCTTTGTATAGTATTTGGATACTTAAAATGACCATGTACATCATGTCATGCAGTTTCTATTTCTCTTTAGTAAGCTCTACTTAGCATTTTTATCCTTTGTGGATCTTTATTGGAATAAATACGAAATGTATTTTTTGACGCCAGTATTTAACGGTAAGCATTTTTTAAATTGTTGACAGAGCTTCAAAATCCATTTTCAAAAAAGTCGGTTTTCATGAAGGTTTTATAAGATATAGCTAGGGTAGGAAAATATTAATTTAACCGCATTAAAGAAAGTTGT
Organism: Apostichopus parvimensis; assembly: GCA_000934455.1. Lineage (NCBI taxonomy): Eukaryota > Metazoa > Echinodermata > Holothuroidea > Aspidochirotida > Stichopodidae > Apostichopus > Apostichopus parvimensis. Next base: position 3,898 of record KN888672.1, on the reverse strand, counting down.
TCTATTATCCAAATAAAATACATGTTTCTCGAACTGAGATCTGCAAAAACGGGCTGCCATCTTTCTTCTTTTCATGCGCTAATACTAGTTTGGAATATGTGGCAACCTTTACAAAATAATTTTTAAGGATAGTTAGATTTCTTGTAATCCGAATAGAGACTCGGGAATCAGGAAAAGGGAGGCCCCTTGCGTGGACGAGAAACATGTTTTGTTTTTAACCGGCCCTGCTTCAAAGTTGTTGGGTGAAATTTTTTTCCTTTTCATTCTGTTGGAACCAACGATAAATTACTTAAATACTTAACACAAAGGCTTAGTAATACTTTATTATTTCTTCAAAATGTTGCCAACTATTCAAAGTAACTTATCCTCCGTGGAACATAACCTCTACAACTAACAAAAAAGTCGTTATCCGTACGTAGCGTTACTGTTGTTAAATAAAAAATAAAATATGTAAGTTGTGAGCTGACTTCAAAAAGTTTTCAAGGCGAAACTCCTGTAAAGATCGATTCTCGCACAGTAGAGTAGGAACTTCCTGATACACGATATTACGACTTAACGAAATAGCGTGAATAATAAAAACCCAAATCCCAAACGAAGTTACGAATCGTGACGCGCTCAGCTTGAAATCACGATATTACGTATTAGCGTGAATGTAGCAGTCATGTTTGCTATCGTGAAGGCTTGGTATCACGATATAGCGTGTGATCGTGGTATATCGTTATATAGTTGTAGCGTTTACAAAACTTTACAGTATTCAGGTTTCACGATAGAAAACGATAAGGGCATCACGATACAGGATGCCACGGCCGATTTAATCTGGGCGGTACTGTACCTCATTAATGAGAGACCATCAAGTCTACTTTCTGTGTGCAGTTGTACAGACCTAGATCTGTTCCTTGCCTGAAATAAATGTTACTTTTCCCTTCTCTTCATTCATATTAATCTATGCGACATGACTAAGTTTAAACATAATTTGACAATATTGCACTTTGTCAATTCTGACTGACAACTTTAACTTGACATTGTTTTCATTTGCAGACAAAAGAAATTAAGCACAGCAGTGGGTTATGTTTGGATACATCAGAAAAGGCTCACGATGAACCATCTGTTAAACCTTGTAATGGTCACCTCTCACAACAATGGGAACTAAAGAACATGACGTGGCTGTCTCCTCAGGGTGCATAGTGACCTCATAAAGCTGCTGATGCCAAGCTCATCTCTGACATCTCTGAGTGCGGTTCTTGTCTTCATTTCATGTTTCTAGTAGTATCCATTGTGCCTTGACATCTCTATTCAAAAGGTGAATTTGTGGTAATGTATCCACAGATTTTGAATTTGCTCTACGGAGCCGTTTTCTGTGGTAGTCCAATCCCCTCGAGATGTGAGATCATCCTGTTCAGTGCCTCTCTAATAGTGCAGCTCCACGTACGGGCTGATGTGCAATGGGTCGAAAGAAATATGGATCGGTCTGCGTAATTTCATGTCAGATCCTGCACCGTCAGCAGTGCCTGAGTTGATCACTTCATGGATAGGATTGATTGATTCCATAATGTGGCCACTGTTTCATTGGTTTAAATACTACTGCTGGTGGACTGTTGCATGCTGGGAATTGAATGTGAATTACTGCCAGGAATGAGCCACGATATCATCGGTTCATGTACTTAACAGTGCAAAGAACTAGTGAATAAAAAGAACAAGACACATAATGATGTAGATGCCTTTCAGAAAGAGTTAATAAACAGCAATATTTTATGGTTGGGTGTTTCAAGGCTGTATAAAGATATGTGAATCCACCGAAGAAAAGCGTTATGTGTATGTGATTCTTTTGGTCTGGAAGTAAATTATTAACCCAGTCCATAAAACAATTCGGATTTGTATTGAATTGCTTTCCTTCTTTATTTTAATTTTTTTCTTCTTTTTTTTTGCATTTATTTACTCATAGGAAATCTGAAAAGGTATATATATATATATATACATTGTAAAATGATCTAAATATGTGTTATTTTCCCCCCTTTCAAAGCATATATAGCACTTACAACACCAATATAAAGACTATCGTAGGTAACTTTCTCAGTAACTGTGTATGATGGGAAAGCTTCATAGTTAGCCATGTTACAATCTTGATGTTTTATCTCATGTACCTGGATGATTGTATGGTTGTTGCTTCTTATTTCATCTACTTGGTACATCTATACCAGTCCGCACTTGACTTGTTCTCATATCCACATATCTTGAAAAAATTGGTACAGCATTTCTTTTCATTTATCAAGAGATGTTAGTCTACGGTTGATTTCTACAAATAAGTTATAGCCTCAGTATATGTTTTTGTAAGCTTTCAATTTAAGTGTATTATTTTTTAAAGATCTTTCATGATTTCATTAGTTTGGGCTGTTGAAGTCTATATTAAGATATCAAAATGACTATTCTTGTCTGTATGAATCTCCATGATTTGCTGATTAAGTGTAGCTACCTTGATTGGTTTTGGGGATAGAAAAGCAATTTTCTCTTGATGATCCTTGTGGTGTTTGCATATCAAATGTTTTCTACCCTTCGGAGTGTCAGTGTGTTAGTGTGTATTGTGATCAATATTTAGTTCTTCATCAAGTATTTAGTCTAAATCATTAATCTTTTCTTAAAGTTACATTGATTTGGGTGAATTGAAGTTCTTATTATTTGACCAACAGCAGGACTACCTCTCCTCTACCTGAAAAAATATTGCAGAATGTAACATCAATAATAAAGGAATAGTTCTACAAAATATATTTCTTTACAACAAAGGACAGCTATATTGTTTGTAGTCTGCAAGAAGATTTTTGGCACCAAGTTTACCGGTAATGCATTTTGTGTGTGCTTGTGCTGAGAAATGTTACATAAGAATGACCACCCTCTCATGTATGTATGAATGTGTGTGTATGTAATGTATGTATGTGTATGTATTCTGTTAAATGGGTCATAGTAGGAGTTAAAGTTAAATTAGTAATAAGATATGTGTCTGCAGCTTCTCTTTGTCTTTCTGAATTCAAAAGTATGAATTAACTTCCTCTTAAAGTATTTAGATGAAATTGCAGGCTGTCGAAGGATCCACTAAACAAAGAAAAATATAGTCAACGAATAGTAATTCACATTGTTACTCCCCTCTTGCCCTGTTTAACTTCAGAGCCATTTCATCTCCATTGTTTCGTCTTTGTTTACTCTATTCATTGGTCTTTGGTCCAATTTAGTTATCTGTCCATCTGTCTACAACTCTAGTTGAAATGTGTCCTTAATCTGTTTTCATTTCAGTTTGCCTTTGAAGAAGGTCCTGTTAGGATGGGAACGTCAGACCCTATAACCTATATTTCTACTTTCTCTTAGATTTAGTATGTGTTAGAAGAATATATAAAACTCTCAATTGGATTGCCACCTGACTGGTGACTATTATTGTGATGTGTTGCAAATTGCCAACATATTATGCAAAATGCAGTCCAAACCAGAATAGCTCCTCTTAGTTCAACTGTTGTAATGTCCATGCTGCTGCATTAATGCATCTATAGTTTTGTAATTTTCACTTTCTTTTTGCAAGTTTCTTGAAGGGATGAACATTTTTCTAACTTTTTGCATATACTAAATATGAAGAAGTTGTGCTGATGTTACAGCACTATGGTTTTAGCTTGAAACTCAAACCACTGATTTATCTCAAACCACTGATCTATCTACCTGGAAGCCACCAGTTAGAAATAAAGTATTTTAGATATCGAGTCAGCGTTATGAACCATTTATAGGTTCTTGAGATAATACATTAATCACATTGCTCTAGTCCACACTGCTACTAACTGCTGCTAGGATTACATATGGAATATAGACCAGCTATAATATTAGTATAATCTAGACCACACATGCTACTAACTGCTGCTAGGAT
>KN888671.1:36755-47838 GCA_000934455.1 Apostichopus parvimensis | reverse complement strand
CATGGTGGCGCTACGCTTAGATAGTATGCAATGCCATATCTACGGCTTTGAAAATTTTTCTACATTTTCCCCCCCCCCCCCCCTTGGCAAATTTCTGGCTACGCGCCTGACAGTTGCTATTTGAGAAACTCACTAAAGGCATTTATATAAACATTCCTCAATAACGATGCCATCATGCTTCAACATGTCCATTTAATGGACCATGATTTTATAAAAGAGCTAGGATCATGCAATTTCAACTTGTTAAGATTTGAACAAGGTTCCACTCTTCCATCCGAAAATTTCAAATTATTCATTTTGGCTTTCCCGTCATAGCAGAAGTACCTGTGTTTCCCTGGTATTGCTGTACATGAGGTACGGTACATATATCTTCCCAAATATATATCCTGGGCCATCTCTTATATATCTGTAGATGTCTGCTTGAATAAACATAGCCCAGGTCAAAGATTAGTACTCTTCTGACTAATGAAGCAGAAACCACAAGACTGTAACTGTATAATCCCATTTAACCTTTGTTGAGTGGGATTCATTGCATAGTGTAGGAGCTTTACTAATACGTCATTGTTTATCATTGACTGTTCCACAAGTGCAAATTGCCGAGGAAGATCAATCAACAATGAGTGAAACGTAACACCGATAGCAAAATGAGCTAGATACTTGCATTATTTCAGGGAGACTGACTTGTATCCGCAGAATTTGGCAATCTTGCAGCTTACTGGACCAGCTTTCTATTCAAAGACCTTCACATGATAAATTTTTGCAGTTTGTTTTAATTACTTTGTTTGTCTTTGCCATAACAGTTTTACCAGTAATATCGAAGCGATCAGCTGCGATGAGCTGTACATTGATGTAACAAAGACACTAATGGAAACAGGAGCTTCTCCGCTTGAATTTGCGCAGCTTGTTAAGGATGAAATTTTTGCCAAGACACAGTGTACTGTATCTGTAGGTATAGGTACGTAGATGTAAGCATCTGGGTGCAATTCGTTCACCATATATCCTATTTCCAAGCAGGTACACCTCAAAGTGCCTAGATCGAAATCGTAATATTTCCATGCAATTGTTTCCTTGCATTTCTTCTGGCTGAAGAGATGGAGGTAATTACAGTAGATTGCCAGTGAACGTTACCACTAAATACAAATCACAAGATCTAACATATAGTATGAAAAAAAGTCTGGTAACTCTTATAGACCACAATGTTCAGAATATGGCATGTTTGAAATAAGATATGTAAAGTTACTCGGAGATACCCACTTTAGCGTAGGTCCTGCAAGTTTCCTGCCATTTCCCTGTAATACAATGTATAATACGTGTTATTGGTTGGTGAAAGGTTACATATCTTTAAGTTTTGTAGTCCATTGCAGTAAGGTTCAACTTGGTTATAGGTACATTTGTTTCTTAGTTTCAATCTTTTCCTAATTTCATCTGTGTAGGCTCCAATACCTTACTGGCGAAGATCTGCACTCAGAGGGCTAAACCAAACGGAATTTACCTGCTAGAGGAAGACAAGGTGGATGAATTTATGAAACGCCTCCCTGTAACAGAATTAAAAGGTAATGGAATCACTGACGGTCCTAAAATTATAGGGTGCGACCCAAAATTGGTTTCAAGGGAATTTTTAGTTGTCAGAAAATGTTTGTACATGCAGTTTTGAAGCTTGTTAATAAGATTGATAATTTCAGTTATTTTCTGAAACAAGTCCATCATCCAAGCTATATTTTCATGCATTTTGAGCATCGATTCTGAGAAGGAGGGGGGGGGGGGGGGGGAGATTGAGGGGAGGCTGTTGTGGGACTAGGCTCAGTCGTCATGGAAGAACATGTGTCTAAGGCCTAAATATATTGGGACCTTGGATGTAAACAATTCTTTTCAATACGTTTTCAGGATTCATTATAATTTAATTATGAATTTTCATCTGGTAAATTTAATGATGACACCTGATTTTAACCAAGTGGTCAAATGAACTACGTTAAGTTTTGAAATTAATATCAGTGAAGAATTTGTTTTACTGCAGGAGTTGGAGAAGTAACGAATAACAAGCTCAAGAGTTTAGGTATCTCAAATTGTGCAGAGCTACAAAGGTTATCGCTACCGGCTCTCCAGTTTCATTTTGGCCAAAAGATAGGCCAAGACCTTTACGAACACTGCAGGGGTCAAAGAGATCAGCCAATCAGGGTGGAGAGACAACAGAAGGTAGTCTCCGCAACGATCAACTATGGTATCCGATTCTCTGGGGTATGCTTTTTACCATTCCATGCTGTTCTTGTTAGATTATCAGCTTAGAATGAAGGACATGACTTCTACAATTATAGATATTCTTTGCATTTCCACTAAAATAATTTTATGCAGCTTCATCGACTTTATTTAAAAGTTAAATCGGTTTTCAAGTTTAAAAATTTTAGCATAATACTTCAGAAACTTTCTTACTCTGTTCTTATCTTTAACATGTTAAAAAATAATACCATAAAGACACAGCATATACCATGAGCAGTAAAATGGTTGCAGTCAGAAACATGTTTCCTTTGTAAATGAAGAGGAATATATGGAGCAGTATATGATAAAGATGAGGCAATATATAGTAAGCTTTACCCAGAAACCTTTGAAATTCATAGTTAATATACGATGTGGACGATATACGTTAATGATTAGGGTTTCATATCTTTCTATAATCACGAATAGTTTGCAGAAGCTCTCAAGTTTGTATCTGATCTCGCCGAGGTAGTCCAGAAGAAACTGAAAAAGTCTGGCCTTGCAGGAAGGACAATAACATTAAAACTAAAGGTACGGGAAAAGATTCTTTGAATTCCCAAAAGGCCATCATGTTTCTGTTTTTCTGAAGCCTATGTGCCTTCATGTGAATCGAAATGAATTATTTGCTGTTATAACACCCTGATTTATTAGACTTTCTCCAAAGAGTCACGGTATTTCCAAACTTTACTTTGGTATGCCAAAAGCATTTCAGGCAACTGCTGTTGATTTTCATATTTACATGAAGATAGGGTTTTGAAAGTTAAATATGTAACAAGAAAAGGTTTGTAGCAGCACAAACCAATTGTAGTTTCCTTGTTTCCATTTGAATAGCTTTGGGCTATAGCCTGTCAAATATTACATCATACAAGTCTAGGGTTAGGAGGAAGGTATTTAATCGGAGGGGGATTAGGGGGATTAGGGGGATTAGGGGGATTAGGGGGATTAGGGGGAGGGAGATAGTAGTGTACCAAGTACCAAGTATCTTGTACAAATATATCACATTGTTACCCGATTGGGAAATCGTGTCATTATTGTCTGTTCCACTTATTTGTATCTCTCAGGTTCGTAAGAAAGATGCACCAGAATTGGACCCAAAGTATCTTGGATACGGAGAGTGCGACAATAAAAGTCGAGCAAAAACGTTAAGACAAGAAACAGATGATCTTTGTATTATCCAAAGAGAGACCCAGAATCTTTTACTGCAGTCGAAAGCCTCCCCCAGTGATATTCGAGGGGTAGGTAAACTGTCGGAAGACTTTAAAGAAAGATACGGTACCTGCATAGAAAAAATAATCAGTATCCTTCGACCCCATCCTTCTATAAATGAAAAGGGATGACATAGTACCAGTGAGAGCGTGGTGGCCAATTGGCTACGGCGTCGGACTCGTGATCCAATGATTGCCGGTTCGATTCCTGCCTAGTTCATTAAGTTGTGTCCTTGGGCAAGATGCTTTATTTTACTTGCCTCTCCTTACCCAGGGATTAAATTGGTACATGTGAGGTAACTTGTCATTTGGGTGCAGTATATAACTGCTGCCGACTGGAGGGATTGTCTCTGGGACAGGTTATCATTGACCAGGGGTAATATAACGTCTGTAAAGCGCTTTGAGACCAATCGCTGATTTAAAGCGCTATATAAAATCAAATAGTATTATGAATATTATTACCAGATATATAGTACCAGGGAGAATAATGCATAGTAATTGCAAATGAAATGTTATTATATTGTTTATAGTTGACTGTACTGGAGTGAAAAGTTACTAGCTCTCTACTAGCCAAGCGATAGAACCCCTTCAGTTCTGCATTGTTGCAGTGATCCTTGACTCAAGTCAACAAACTTTTCAAAGAAAGTGACTGCAAAATGTTACGCAACCTTTTACCCGAAGAGATAAACAGTGTTTTGAGTCTGTCACTAGACTTGAGTTAGGAAATAATTGCTGCCAACGATTCGACTTGACCATCGATTGGAGCTACTAAGAACAATTCTGCCCAATTGATCTTTGGTATGTTTAAATATTCCACGACTTTTTCAAAATGACAACTTGCTGAAGCAATGCCTACTTTTATTCCTGTACTGACTTAAGATATTGAAAGTTTAACATGGCTCCAACTCAAGCGTCTTCCAAATGTTATTGGTCTCAATTTTAGTTGTGACAAAAAGAAGACAAAAACACCAACCATCATCTTTGGATAAAGATATTTGCACCCAAACAGCTTATCAAAATCTTGTTCCATTTGAGGGATTGTATACTTTGAGGGATATTATATTTTAACAGTCATGTATGACTTTAAAAGTCATATAATGCCACTAGAACCTGAAACATTTTACTTTCTCTTTGTTTTGATTATCATAGTTTTCAATGTAGAATGTTAACCAAATTGACACACTGAAACCAATGTCATCATTGGGTTACGTCATGAGCTTCTATATTTTAGAGCCAGCCCCTACCAAACCTCAATTAATCTCAATTACAGACGACAAAGATAGCAAGAAATAAAGAAAAACGTAAAGAATTGAAGCGTAAGAGGCTTGATGATGTCATATTAGAACTTGATCAAGTTTTCAGCCTTATCTGTTCAAAAGCATCTTCTTTTTTCTTAGCGGTTTGGGTTAAGCTTTGGCACATGGATTGATAAAGATGGTTGGGCTTGTGAGTTCTTAAAAGCAGCATTATGTGTTGGTCAACAATTTTACAAAATCCTGCTGATGAGTATATTACGTACGTAAAATAAGATAATTGCAGATGATGCTCACACAGAATCACCTCCCTACGTTATGGCACCGGAAGAATTTTAAAGAGCAACTATTTATTGATTCCATTTATTCCTAAACTTTATTGTCACCTAGATAGTAGCCTATTTCAAATAAGTATTCATCACATGTAATACACACACAAGTATAAAATCTCCAACCTAATGATTTGAAGTGAACACTGACTAGTCAGTTACTGAACAAAGTTGTTACATAATACATTTCATACATTCCAACAACATTTCAGGTTGCAGTCCTCATGTCACTTCTCAAGAAAGTAAGCAGCTCATCAAAACGTATAAAGTCATTGAAGGATATGCTGATCAAGAAAGGGTCAGAGGTCATAAAGACACCAGGCTTGATTACGAAGAAGTCAGAGGTCACAGAACCTTCAGAAATGATGGCTAGGAAAGCAGAAGCAGAGCATTTTCCTTCATCGGGTGAGAAGTCCTCCACCGATACGAACGTTACAACAGTTTTCCAGACAGAGCAACCGTCATCTGTACTTTATGAAACTTCAAATGGAAAGCTTGGGCATGTGAAGAGTCCGAACAAAACTTTAGAGCTGGAATCAGGGTTTGACCAACAGTTTGGACACGATCATGTACATACCTCATATATTGTAAGATGTTATAAAACTAGAAATATCGTAGAATTGTTTCATTTCATCGTAATTGACTTCATGATCTATAAGAGTTTATTCAGAGAATATATACCTAGATGCCAAGCAGTCGATAACTCTTATTGACTAGGGGCCATGAAAGTTTCATTGCAAGACAGTAAAAGTTTCAACAAACACAGTTGAAATTCAATAACTAATGCTGTTGTTATGCTTGCAGTCAGCTGCAATTAGATTTAACAAATTTGTTTAACTTAAAAAACTAGTTCTAAATACCATGACATTAGATAGATAAATGTTTACACGTCTAGTTTTGCAAGTCCATGTATACCTGCTGGTACTACTGACTGAGATAGCTGTTGTGTGTAATCCAGCCATTGTATTATGATGTGTCAATTAGAGTGAAATAGAGCAAAAATGTAAAGGAATGAACAGAAAATATCAGTTAATTAATTGCAGTTTATCCCAACTTGATCCTCAGAATACTGTCGTATCTAGGACTAAAACCATACAAATTTAGTTCATGTATACTGGCTAGATGCCAATGGAGTTTGCTGTTTGGCAGTAGAAAAAGTACTGGCATATTTTCTGCGGGTATAGAACACATGTTTGCTTTTGTATTTATTCAAGGAAAATGCTGGGAATGATTTTTGCAAGCAGATAATTTTATGGACTGGTATTTGTGTAGCAAGTGGCTAACATATTGAAATTCTAGGCCTGAAAGCATGATTCAGTTGAATGAGAGGAAGGTTTTTCAGATAAGTTCAAGCCCGATAAAAATCGGATAAAGTATCTCCTTCCCAGGCCAGAATCAATACCTTGTTTTGAGAGAACATGAATAATAGTCCACAGGTTGAAAAATATGTTACGGCTCGTATGAATTTGGCAATTAATTGTATTCTAAGACGATTATATTGTTGACTGAATCGAAAAATGGGTAATTTGTTCATGACATTTGGATCAGCTCATTAAGACTATGTCTGTTAAGATAAAATAGTAAAATATGAAGTAAATAAACAATGTAAAATGTCTTCACTTTTCAACCACAGCCTGCATCCTCTACCTCCGCAGTCGAATCTCAAGATGGATTATTCTCTCCTTTGTTGAAACCTCTCACTATGTTCAGTCCGACGCCAGATATAAGGTGAGTCCTGGCTGCATATAACTGAGAAGCAATTGTTACTCTGTTGGACGCATGTATAGTAGGTGCACAATAATATATTCAACCAACAGGGATCATTTTACAGTGATACCAAATTGCGTTTGAAAGGATGAGAATATACACAACATTGGTGTTCACATATTTTATCAGTCCAGGTTGTATATCTAGTTTTACCAATTTTGATTTTTGTGAAATTCCCCTTTAAACATTAGAGGGTCATGACTACTAAGTCTAACACAGAGACCACGAGGTCAGTTCTTCATATACAACACCAAACTCAATGGGAAAATGTTTACAGTCTTATGACCTCAAAAGACATGTTTACGATGCATAAAAAAATGTTAAGTCCAAATGGTGTTGAATTTCATCCAAGATTCCTCTGTTGTTTGTGTGAAGTGTTTAAGGAACATAATTTGAGTGAGTTATCAGAGTTTACAAGACAATCTATAGACATAACATTTTAGAACTGCAACGAGGAGCTACAATTTACCCTTGAAGGAACATTACAGGGACTTAGCAAACTTCAAGGTTAAATTTCTTACAGCAATAGAAACATTGATGTCACTCAACTTCTTTTTACTCTTGGATTTGAATGGATTGTTATGACACCAAGCCCACATTGCAAGCTAGCTTTCAAGCATTCTGAACATCGATGCAGGTAAAAACCCACGTCTTCCTGTAGTGCAAAAGTTAAATGACTAGAATGCTGTAAATATTTTGACTTTCTCCTTTGAATGCTCTAGCAAGAGGAGGAATCTCTCTACTGGAGATTTGCCGACCGAAAATTCCAGCAGTTTGGATCCAGACGTACTAAAAGAACTCCCTCCTGATATTCTGAGAGAAGTTCTGGAAGAAGAGAGATCGAAAGTGAAAAAAGCTGAAAATCTAGTAGAGACGTTTGGTCGTGTTGACGACCTTCCTTCTTTTACAGAGGTAAGTAATTATATTTGTGTGTGTCTGGCAGAAGAGGAAGGGGATGGGTTTGAGGGGGGAAGCAGAAAGGGTTGGTGAGAGGAAAATTAAACCCAAACAATCAGCTTAAATTTCAATGAAACAAAAACAACTTCAAGAAGATGCATTTTTGGTTTGAACACACTTTTTTTTTGCGGGAGAAATTTTACACTCTACTGAGAGATAGAAGCAATTTTTCTTAGAGCAGCATCAGGTTCCCCTAAACTAAGGTAAATGGGTAACACCCCTTAATAATATTTATAGCTGCAGTGATTCCCAAGTGCAGGGTATTTTGCTACTACTTTCAATTTTAATCTTGATGTTTCTGAGTTGAGTTTTAACATTTTGTTGTAATACTTATCAACCCCCCGTCACTGTATAAATTCATAACCTTCAGTCGATTAATCTAATTTTAAACAGTGCAATCAATTTTAACAAATATTTATCTTTTTTCTAATTGTCAAGTTACATATGCACCACATCATACCCCCCCCCCCTCCCCTCCCTCCTCCTACCTGTCCAATCATATCCTTGTCAACATCCGAGTCCTGAATGTCTCTGCTATTTCCTTCCTTGTTCTATCTCTTAATAGAGAAGACTTCATGTTTTTCCACATGTAATTTATTCTTTTAAGATTGACCCAACCTGCTTGGATGCATTGCCCACAGAGATTTTGGGCGAACTGTTATCAGCCTACAGAAGAAAAGTTCTTGCATCGGAGAAAACGCCGAAGAAATCTTCACAGAATATAATTGAGATATATAAATTGAGAGAGAAGCAGAGAGGGGTTAGCAGAGTGGGGAAGGTCAAGAAATGTGTAAAGAACAGCAGAGGAAAATCATCTGTTCAAAGGAGTCTTTTCGAAGTCATGAATATTCAGTCAGCGAAAGTTAAATTGAGACGACACTCCGCATTGTGCTGATTGCAAAATCATTTATAGACATGAACTCGCGCAAAAAGAAACGTCTAATGCCGGTAATTTGACCTAGTTTCGAATGAGGTGTAACAGAAGTGTTAAACACTACCACCGATCCCAGAAAATACACACACAGCTTGCTACCGTCGGTAATTAGACACTAGTTTACTGTCAGTACATACAGCTGCGGTCAATACCCACAGCACAGTATACAAACGATACAGCGATGGACATCTCAGGTCAAGCTAAAGATAACAATTAAGGTTTAACGTTTCATTACTGTCTGCATTTTGTAGCGACACGAACGAAACGTCACTTGCAAGCAAGTTTTTCAGATGGCCGCACGCGGTTTGGGCGAGTCTTCAATGCCTTTAAGGGTAGAAATCATTCTTTGTATGACACATTCTATTTTAGTTTAGTTAGCTGTTTCCGTTGGTTAGGAAATCCGACGGAAGATCTTTTGAAACGCTATCGGTCAGACGATTGTGAATGAACACTGGCTTATTTAAATCAAACCTTAAAGTTAAGAGAATTCTCGTTTTGATGAGTGGGGAACTAGCCGTCAATTTACTTCTCATCGTTTTGCAGAGCTGCACATATATGATTTAGCTACGAAGCTAAGAGATCTAAAATAGTGCATTTTCAAGCCTGAAGACCGGCACTGACAGTGCTAAAACAAAAGAAAAACAAAGTGGCTGTTGAGAGGCGACAACTCAGAACTGCTGTATTGTTGTGCCGATGAAATCAGTGTCACTTTCTGAAAGCAAGCTTGATGAGTTCAGCAGTATGTGATACCAGTGTTTAAAAGGACTAAGGTGTGAAGCTTCAAGATACGTCACTTTAATTGTTTTAAAATCTCTTGCTCAGTATTTGACAGTGAAGCCTTGTGGACATGACCAGAACTTCTCTTTTAATAATTGTCAGTGCGAACAATTCCGTCAGAATTAAACCAAAAATAGAAAGCAATTTGCCGATATTCCTTCATCGGACAACCCAGAAGTTACGAACTTAGTCAGCAGTGCAAGAAAGTTGTGAAAAGTGGCATAGCCAAAGTATCCTGGGGTGGGGCAGAAATTTTCAGGGAGAAAATAGTGGACGTCCAAAAATTGCACATGCACCAAAAGTTGTATACACTAGCCAATGTAGGAAATGATAGCACCATTTTGCATCTTAGCCCCCTAATTACTGAAGCAAAAGTTCCCACGAAACAGACATCAACTAATTTGCCCCCCCCCCCTTCTCACCCACCAAAATTCAGATTTCATAACTGAGGGTAAAGCCTCTATGGTGTCATGGAAAGTAACAATGTAAACATTAATTAAACTTAAATTCGATGAATCTTCAAAACGGAGGCTGACTGTAAACCTGCTTGTGACATTGTAAAAGGAAAGCTAAAGCATCAATGAAACAACGATAGTGTGTTAAAAGTGTTTTTATAACACACTTCTATGCAGTGGCGTAGGAAGGTACTTTTGAGTGGGGGGGGGCTGAAGATTGATGGCCGGCCTGGAGGAGGGGTCTAAGAGGGGGGTGTCCCCCTCCCCTTTGGAATTTTTTGGCATTTCCAGGTGGCCTCAGATGCAATTTGGTGCAATATAGCACATTTCAACACCCACTCCATTTTGTAAATAATTTTGCATTTTCACCTGGCCTTAGATGCAATTTGGTGCTCCAAATGAGATTTTTTTCTCATTTGGAAATGAAAAAGGGGTTTTCTGACTTGCGGAGAGGGGGGGGGGCGGAATGATACTTCCGCCCCCCCAATATTTTTCGCTAGGGGGCTGGCGCCCCAGCCCCCGGTTCCTACGCCCTTACTTCTATGTGCTGGTGGAGTGTAACCAATACACCCTTTAGAGTGATACAAACTTGTTTCAATGTGATGTCCAAACGCCTGTGAAGTTGCACTCGTCCAGAACGGAAAACGGTAGGGTATGGCTATGCATAGCTTGTTTCAGCAGGTGCAAATTAACACTAAAGGAATGAATACAATGTTTTATTGACAATACTGGCCGATTTTTTTTTTTTTGCATGCATGCATGCATGCATCGTAAGAAATTTATTAAAATAGGACCAAAATTTTCATTCAAGTTGTGGTCTCATCCTGACAGTGTTGGGCTATTAATTTTTTTTTTAAATGAAACGTTACATTATGAGGCATGAGATTTAAAAAGTGTGTACATTATGTTGTAATATAAATGCTTTGTTGGGTGATATCTACCTGCACATATCTTTAACACTAATATGCTTTGTAGAATTATTGACGGTAGAATAAACAAACTGTTTGGTCAAATTTATTGTAGTCTTATTCGTCTATTGTTTTGAGTAGTAATTGCCACATCATGTGGAGTGGGTATAAGGTAGGGGAGAATTTCTATTGAACACAGATAGTGGTTGGTTTACAATATACATCCAGTGGCGGAGCGTCCATACAGT
>KN888671.1:16413-26541 GCA_000934455.1 Apostichopus parvimensis | reverse complement strand
AAGATTCAGTTTATTAAAAACGAATGTTTATTGAATAAAATATGCTTTCTTCGACCTTATATCAGGAATGGGCAGCTGTAAACTACATTATTTTAACCCTCAAAACAGAACAGGATTAAATCTGGGTACCGGGGAGGGCAACATACTTCAGAGGGCAGTGGGACTTGTGACTGTGGTATGAGGAAGCAAGTTACCACAAAATTGCCTTAAATCCTGTGCATTGCGTACCTCAAATTCCATGTATTTGAATACTTTCTAGAAAAGGGTCAGGATACTTTTTCAGTTATGATATATGGAAGGCACTTGCAAGGTTTTTCACATAACTGGGACCGGGAGAGGTGATGAATGTGACACCTTGCATCTAACTCCCTCCGCGACCCATACATAAGAGTCAAGAGTCAACGACATGTGCAAAGTTGATCTCATCAGCTGAATGCTTTTCGAGGGCACATTTTTATTTAACCTAATATTGTATTTTACACTTCTTTGTATGTATAGAACTATTATGTACATGTATAATTTTGTGGTGTCTGTCTTTCTTTCACATTGTTCATATTCACCTGGTGGGTGGTAATTTTTGAAAGAGCCATATTTTGGCTAAGATCATGATCAAACGCTTTCATCGCTTTCATCAAACGCTTTCATCGCTTTCATCGATCAAACGCTAAGATCAAACACTTTCACTCATGTGTAGCATTTTGTTCCCCTACAAGACGAATCGTGATACACAATTGGTGATGATCACACAGTCACAGTCTCGATGCAGGGGAACTGTGGTTGAGAGCGGATCAGTCGATCGGTTGTTTGGTTTTTCGTGCACAGGTTCATTCTTGGGTGACATTTCGTAAAACAATGCCATCTGTGATATGACACGGAATGAACATTAGGTAAAATGTGTACGTGAAGTCAAATAACTGCATATGGTGTAGTTAACAGATGATTTCAGGCAAACATTGTGTCTTGATGTCTGTCACTGTCTGACCAAGAAAACAAACAGGAGTGCAAATAATGTTTCTCTGCCTGTCTTTGATCTTCAAGGTACAGTATGTCCACCTTTTAAATCTGCTAATGTGTGGAAAGCTAAGCCATTTCATGTTTATCGGTGTTGGGTTCCTTCATGTCAGTAATGACAGGCTATATCAAGTCAGCAGTGAGGCTCCATCATCTGGCTTAGTTTTTATGATAGAGTAATATCAAAAACTTATTCATGGATAACTCTGAGGAACTGTAAGGTTGAGGTTGTTGAGGGCACTTGCGACTGCCCAACACTAAAAGGGAACTAAAGATTGTTTTTGTAAAGATCGTCTATTTCTACATTAAGGGATTTCTGTAACTAGGTTAGTTTAGTTTAGTTTAGTAGAAAAAAGGATCAGGAGGGACACTCAAGTCCCAATCAAGGACCCTATAAGAGAGGGAAAAACTGAAGACACAAACACTCAGACCCGATTACAATGCTTAATGTGCTTGTCCAAAGCATTATTAAACCCATTGACACTACTTGCAAGTACAACTTTCTCAGGCAAACCGTTCCACTTCATTAACAACCCTATTAGAAAAAAAGTTATGCCGAATATTAATCCTACTTTGTGACTTTTGGAGTTTAAGACAATGACCTCTGGTACAACTACTATTAGCAAACATGAAAAAGTCGGCAAAGGATAAACTGTCAAAACCATACACAATCTTGAAAACCTGTATCAAGTCCCCACGTAACCTCCTAAGCTCCAGTGTGGTGAGA
The DNA here is from genome assembly GCA_000934455.1 of Apostichopus parvimensis. Taxonomy (NCBI): domain Eukaryota; kingdom Metazoa; phylum Echinodermata; class Holothuroidea; order Aspidochirotida; family Stichopodidae; genus Apostichopus; species Apostichopus parvimensis. The sequence goes on along the minus strand of KN888671.1, from coordinate 24,803 downwards.
ATCAACATTCGTAACCGCCTATCATAAGGAACACTCTTTAAGGAACTAATCATCCTAGTAGCCCTCCTCTGGGCCTTTTCAAGTACTTCCTTATCCTTAGCAAAATATGGGTTCCAAGCCTGCACAGTATACTCCAGAGGAGGTCTAACCAACTGCTTATAAAGCCTAACTACTATGTCCTCTTTCACAAAACTGAAGTTCCTCGTGATCATACTTAAAACCCTATTACCTCTTTAAGCAGCTTCAAGACAATGTTTAGAAGGTTGCAGAGGTGAGTCAAAGGTGTTCTGTTCGCTACAGCATGCTTGTAAGTAGAGCCTACATGAAACGCTTTCACATTCTGTTTTGATATGTCATTTAATTGTGGCACATGTGCATAATATTATTATATTTGTTTTTTGTAGTATTTTCCTATTATCAAGACAGTGATGAGCATGCAAATAACATCCCCTAATATCGGTTTGTCTCGAACAGCCTGATATGGTAGTTGTTGTATTTAGCAAATGATTTGAAAATTTCCGAATTGGCGTTGATGTCCGGACGTCAAATGTGTGTGTGTTTTTTTCTCTTCACAATATGTTGTCATAATTGCGTCTAGAGTATCTGCTGGCTATCAGCGCAAATTTTACAGACAGATAAAGTACGGCATATTGTACTTTATTTGCAGTTCAGTAGGCTTGTTGGACTTGCATGTGAATACAGTGTTTCCCATGACTACCCACGATTTAATGGCATACTCAAACGGTTCACCTTGAATATGAAGCAAACTCTTCATGCATTCATTTATTGGTACACAGTCCATACATGCAGGTATTCAAACACATGCATGATTAATACATTTAATTTTAACGGGGAGTTGTTGCAAAAGTAAAATGTTTAATGAACTGAGCTATCCTATCAGTGGACGGCTCAGTCTAGAATTAGTTAATAATATTCTAAACAGTCTGGAATGCAACTTGTACAAATTTATGACATGAGCAGTATACCTGCAGATTGTTGAGAAATTTTCTGGAGTTGTGATTTAATTGAAACCGGTGTATATGCCTCACTTTGGTTCGACGCTCCCTGGCTTGGTGCAGTACAAACGAGTAACGCCAACAACCTTGTAAAGCAGACGGATTTTAAACAGACTGTTTCTAGTGGAATCTCGGTTTATGGTAAGCTATTGAAAAGGTCATCAACCGTCTAACTTTATTTAGGCTGAACACTTAGGCACTCACTCATTATTAAACTAAGTTTAAACATTGTCTTAAATAAAATAAATATTAGATCTGTTATTTTGATCGAGATATCTGAATGGAATAGCACTACAACATTCCACCATGGATGAATTGTCATTTGGGAAAGTCGCTGTGTTGGTATTAAAATTTAAATATAAATGTAAATAACATGATTGTGTTGTTACATAACTTTGTTCAAATTGAGTAAGTTATCTGGCAACAATCAGGTAGTGACATCATCATGTCATATGAACTGTGCAAATCAGGACAATTATTGATCTGAAAAGAAAGAGGGAAGGGGTTGGAAAGAGTTATCACATGTCCGGAGTTTCCCCCATCATGTAGTCCTCCTTGTTTTTTTCCTCCACCTTTCGTGAGCAATATTTTGGACTTACAAACTGTTCTGGTTGTCTGCATAGTCCTGACAAAGTTATAATAACAAAAATTAAAAAAACAATTTGACAGTGAATTAGCCATCTGACTATCTTCAAATAGAAAACAGAAAGACAAAATGTTAATGATCTTAACTGATCAAACTCTCCAGCCGTTCCATTTCTTCGATCGATGGTAGTGTCTAAAACTTCTGTTACACCTCATTCGAAACTAGGTCAGATTACCGGCATGAGACGTTTCTTTGTGCGCGAGTCTTCATTCTCTTTAAGGCTATCTTTCTTTTCAACTTAATATCTGAACATATTTATGAATTTTTTTTCTATTTCTAAGTTTAGTGTTTCATTATATATTTGCTAATGAAAAAATTGTTTTTGTGAATATAACTTTAAATTATTGTACACATTTTATGACAAGAACGAAATAAATTATGGGAACAAACAAACATTGCGATTGAGCTTTTCAAATCTACAGGTGCCATTTTCATGTAGGTAAATACGAAAGCCCATTAGTGCCCAAAATAAAAAAGTTCGGAGTAACTGGTGTTTCTTTCGAGAAATATATTTTGGTGATGCTGTCTTTTTTCAAGAAATATATTTTGGCATCACTTTTTTTTCCGATTAATATATTGTAGATATTTCGAGATATATCTTGGGTTTTCTGGTTTTCGCTAAATTGATTTTGGCTTCCCTATTTATTGCCTATTTATGCCTAATTATACCCTCGTCTGTGGTTGTTACTCTGAATATTGTATCTTGGAATAATTGAACATATGAGTTTGAATATATCCTTCATCCCCATCCCCCCCCCCCCCCATTTTTTACAATATGTTGTCGTAATTGCGCTGAGGGTATCCGCTGGCGATCAGCGCAAATTTTACAGACAGGAGAAGTACTTTGTAAGTTATTGCAGTTCAGTAGGTAGGAGTAATGAACTTGCATGTGAATACAGCGTTTCCCACTTTCAGACCTGTGTAGTATACACAAACGGTTCTCGTCACTGTTAATCTATTTGTTGTAATTGCTGGTACCGGTCATGTGTGTATTCATATTTTGGTACACGTTACAGAAATGCAGGTATGCACGGTGAATACGGTTTATTTTTAGCGGGGAGCTTGTGCAAAACTAAAATTAGTGGACGGCTTCTAGATTTAGTTAATAATACGCTAAACAGTCTAGAAAGCAATATGTACAAAGTATTGACATGAACAGTATACCTGCAGAGTGCTAAAGACTTTTGTGGGTGTGATTTGATTGAAACCGGTATAGGGCACAACTTTTGGTCGATGCTCCATGGCTTGTGCAGTAATAACCTGTAACGTCAACAAACTAGCGAAGCAGACGGATTTTAAATAGACGGTCACAGGTGGAATCTCAGCTTATGGTAATTTAATGAAAAGGTCATCACAACCGTGATGCAAGTGGAATCTAACTTTTATTTAGGCTGGCCACTCACTCATTATTAACCTACAAGGTGCTAGAGCCTATGTACCTAGCAATAGTCGAATCAAGTTTTTAGGAATACTGTATAAGCTAGGCCTATGTCACTTGTGTCAAGAATAGGCAAGGCTATATCAATTCATAATATGCACTCGTTGGTGAAGCAAAATGACATACTGTGTGCCTAGCTTACATCAGTCAACTTAAAGGGTGACTTTCATTAAGGAAGTATTTGGGCTTTATAGTTACTTTGATATCAAGTGCTTTATTTGTAGGGGAAAAAATGAATAATTGTAGTACTAGTAGTGTAGAGGTCACTGATATACTGTGACTGCTTGTATAATAGTATTATTGTAATGATGCATGTCTGAGTGCATTTCCAATCCAGGTGCTTACTACAATGTGATAGGGACATTGCGTGCAGCCTCATGAGAGTTACTGTAAATATATTCAGTAGTACACAGATCTCCATCCTGTTAAGTCGTTCATTTGTCTCTTGCGTTCAAGTTAAGAGTTTCAGTTACATCTAACCTGCCTCGCCCAACCTGCAACCCCACTCCACAGTAGTAATGTATCTATTACAGCTATACCAATTATCAAGATATTCAGCTTTAAAATAGGGCCTATATTATGCTTAATCTCTGAAATGATGCTTTAAGGATAAATTGGCAGATCCTCAGTGCAGGTCTGGTCAAATACTATCTATTGTATGAGTTCTAATTACTTATAAAGCCAAAACATAGTCTTTACCATTATACAAGTTACAAAGCACCCTCATAAGACAGTGACATTTAATACTATTTGCCCATGCTGTAGTTTACAAATTTGTTGTGCACTATAAGCATTTGTGTGAGGCCATTAGTCATATGTTTTTTCCTTTTGAGTTAAATTTGTTGATGTGAGATGCTTTCGGTTTTATTTAGTTAATTGTTAATTTCTTTGTTTGCATTCTGTATTCTTTTATATCACACCAGAAGTTTATCTTGTTCCCAATTTCTAATATTTGTAATGTCATTCCCAAATAAGTCCTGATATTTACTATTAATACTCTGTAATCCTGAAACTCAGCCAAATGGGTCATTCCATATCAAGTGACCAGACTTTGGAGTATGTTGTAGTTCGACCTATTCTAAAAGTTCCCAAATGTATTGTATGCTTGGAAAACCATGAAATAAGCATATTATGAAGATATGAGTTGCATTGCTTCAAAACTGGCCATTTAATCACACTTTGAAATTCTGCAATTTAACGTCACTGTGGCATATGACATTTTCTTGATTTTTGGAGATCTGATTTCTCAGCAATTAAAACATCCTACTACAGTACCTTGTCTTATGGAATTAGGTCAACTTAATAGATTGTTATTGCCAAAATATTCGATTGTGGGATTTTTGGGATAATTATTACAATACTTTCCTGTAATGTATTTGTAAGTTTTATGGATTGAATGCTTTCACTGTTTCATCAAATTCATTATAGACAGCCATTCAAATCAGAATACTTTCTCTAATCATTCTCAGCCCATCAGAGCATTTCGAGTACAGAAAGCCTGCGCATACACTCCTTGCGTGGATTAGAATTATGATTTGAACAGAGTTCTCTTGAGGGAGACATCTTCATTTGTTTCTTTTAAATCTCATCATTTTGCCCGTTGGGCAAATTTTATCTGTGTTTTTGATGAAATGAATGTCTTCACCTAATATATCTTTACCTTTTGTTGGAGCTCCTAAAGTGATGTGTCGTATTTATCTTGTCTGTGAACTGTGTTTGAAGGTTCTTCATGTTTCGATGGCGTTATCCTACAGTAGGTGTGAACGCTACCAGATCAAATCCCACAATCCTGTTCCTATATACTGATTATGAGAAACTGACTTAAAGTGGTCTGCGTGTTTGACTAATTAATCCAGCCACTTTAATTGATGAGTCTAAAATGTTTAAAGGGTCATGTCTTAAAAATTGGAAAATAGGAAAGTGTTATAGAAATATAAAACTTGTAACTTCAACTGATATAACTTTTTGAGCAGGTTTCTTGTAATGATCTACAACATATGAAAGTTGATTTTATGATGATAGTTTTTCTTATTTTCCTTATATTCTAACTACAGATTGCAAAATGGGGTTCCCGAAAAACGACAAAAAGTCACTAGCCGAGCAAGGCATCGAGATTCAAAACTTTACACCGGATTTAGAAGAAATTGCATTACAGTTGAACCGTGACGAAAGGTACACATTTCGAGCAGCGTTACAGAGGGGCCTGGAGGCACCATTTCTGCATATCTCGGCTGTATTTTGGACGATCATAGGCTGGAAGGTATTGGCATTGGATTTACCCATTGCCTGTATAATCGCTTACCCTTGGGCTAGCATTATATTTCTTGCCATGACGCATGTGTTACTCACAACAAAACTAACTCACTATGGTCATATAGGAGAGGTACATTCTGAAGAAAGAGGTATGATGTGGGTCGCTATGGATCTTACAAAAGATCCTCCAGAGTTTGTTGGTATGGTTGGAATCAAACCCCTTTCACCTACTCTCGCGAAATTGGTAAGATTAATGGTGAAAAGATCTTATCGAGGTATGGGGATAGGCAGAGCATTATTGGATACTGCCCTGGAATTTGCCACTGATATGAATTATGAGGCAGTTAATGCAGTAACATTGGAAGTGGCAACAGAATTTAAACTCTTTCCATTGTATGCTAGGCGAGGATTTCAATTACACCGTACTTCATGGGCGCCATCCTTCTGGTGGCCTATGTTCAAGTCCCAAATTTTGATAAAAGGTTTGAATTGGGCAGTTTTCTCGAACAGAAGTTTTAATATCGTCATCGAGACACGGAGTGGTACGAACTTTGTCCACCAGATTGATAACCGGAGAATATAAGATTCAGTTTATTCAATTGAATCTTTATCAAAATGGATTATGCTTCCTCCGACCTTATATCAGGCATCTGCAGCTGTTAAACAAATTGTTATAACCATCAAAACAGTGGGGGACGGAAGAGAGTTCAATCTGAGGGGGGGGGGCCGGGGATTGGGCACCTGGGAGGGTAAACAGACTTCAGAGGGCCGATTTTGGAGGGTTTGAATTTCAACATTCTCTAGTATTATCATTCAAGGATGGTGGTAATTTTTGTAGAGGGTCAAGGAACAGTCATCTTTTGGCTAAGATCATGTGTAGCATAATATGTTCCCCCTTGTAGGGGAATCGTGATATACATACCTGACGATGATCACACAGTCACAATGTCGATGCAAGAGAACTGCGGATGGTAGTAGATTAGTCGATCCGTGTTTTCCTTTAATACTTTTCTTAAAAATCAGCCATCTGTGATATGACACAGAATGAACAATAGGTAAAATCTGTACGTGAAGTCCAAGAACTGCATATGGTTAGGTTAACAGATGATCTGAGGCTAACTCGCTGTGTTAGTCTTGATGTCTGTCACTGTCCAACAAGGAAGACAAATTGGTGTGCAAGAAATGTTTCTGTGCCTGTTTTTGATCTTGAAGGTACATTATGTCCACCTTCTAAATCTGATGTTTGGAAAGTTAAGCTATTTCATGTTTATCGGTATGAGGCTCCTTCATGTCAGTAATGACACGCTATTTTCAATTCAGCTATGAGGCTCCATCATCTGGCTAAGTTTTTAAATGATTTGTCCATTATGGCAGATGTGCATAATATTATCATAATCGTTTTTTGTTATATTTTCCTATTATTTAAAACAGTGTTGCTAATTGCAAGTGAATTTTTTTCTTGTCGCTACAAAATGCAGACAGTAATGAAACGTAATACCTTGTTATATTTTATCTGGACCTGAGATGTCCATCGCTGCTGTGTACACTTTGTGTTGTGGGTATTGACCGTAGCTGCATGTATTGACTGCACACTAGTGTCTAATTACCAACAGTAACCAGCTGTGTGTGTATTTTCTGGGATCGATGGTGGTGTCTAACACTTCTGTTACACCTCCTTCGAAACTATAGGTCAGATTACCAGCATTAGATGTTTCTTTGTGCGCGTGTTTTAACTCCTTTTAAGGATCTCCTCTTTCTTTTCAACTCTATAGCATAATATATTTATGCATTTTGTCTATCTTTAAGTGTAGTGTTTCATTAAATATTTGCTAAAGAAAAATTTGTTTTTGTGAATATAACTTTAAATTATTGTACACATTTTATGACAAGAACGAAATAAATTATGAGAACAAACAAACATTGGGATTGAACTTTTCAAATATGTGCCAATTTTCATGTAGGTAAATACGAAAGCCCATTAGTGCCCTTTAAAATAAGAAAAGATCGGTGTATCTGGTGTTTCTTTCGAGATATATATTTTGGTGATGCTGTCTTTTTGCGAGAAAATTATTTTGGCTTGTCTGATTTTTAAATATATATTTTGGCATCACTTTTTTTTATTAATATATTGTAGGTATTTCGAGATATATTTTTGGTTTTCTGGTTTTCGCTAAATTGATTTTGGCTTGCCTATTTATCGCCTATTTATGCCTATTTATTCCAAATATATATCCAATTGGAAAATATTTGGTAACACTAAAATGTATTTCTCGAAATATCAGACAAGCCAAAAATATCTGTTTTTAAAGATGTCCTTCAAAGTGGTGAAAGATACTTTGATACAATAAAATAAATTTTAATTTAACACAGACGTCAAATAATATATATCAGTTCTTAAAGTCTCTACCTGAAATCTTAGTTTCACCTCAGATATAAAACTGCCTTGCTCTTTCTAACATATGTTCAAACGAATGGTTAGGTTTATTCAACGGGAGTTAGAACTATTAATACTTATCGTGGATTAAATGATAATATTTAGTTGTGAAAATATTCTTCACCCCCCCCCCCTAAAAAAGACAAATAGCAAAGCTGTGGTGTCCTGAACGATTTTGAAAACACTAAATTACCAATGGTGTCCGTGCACCCAGTAAACTAGAGAGTAGTCACTAGGTGGGCAAAAGAAATCCAAGCTGTCCACCCAGTCAATTATTCTTATCCCCCCCCCCCTCCCTTCAAGCTTCCATTCGCTTACAAGCTAACACTTGGGATCTTATTCCAGATACAGCGTTAACATCCGGACGTCAAATGTGCGTGTGTGTGTGTTTTACATTATGTTGTCGTAATTGCGCTCAGAGTATCCGCTAGCGACCAGCGCAAATTTTACAGACAGAAGAAGTACCTTGTATAAGTTATTTGATTGATTGATTGATTTATTTGTTTTATCACGTGAATATTATACAATGTAATAGGAAGTCCTTCAAATGGTTTAACAAAGTAGAGGACTCCCTGTATAAAAAAGGAAAAAGAAAACTAAATG
>KN888671.1:1667-12333 GCA_000934455.1 Apostichopus parvimensis | reverse complement strand
TTCATCATTTTCTATGGGCGAGTCGACATTGATCGACCCAAGAATGAGATAATAAATAAGTGCACAAAATTAACGTGAAGCTTTTCATCACTAACGAGCCATCAGGAAAGGTTCCACATTGTGTGTATACACACAGTCTTACACAACCAGGAATACATGGGACTAATAATCTGTTTATCAGACTGGTACGTGCAGCCAATATAGCATGTGCAAAAGAGCGGAAAGAACCACCATTGATTTATAACGGATATGGTTCTCCTGTTTATGGGTCACCCGTATGTAATGTTTACAAATAAGCTACGGTACATTTCATTAAAATGGTCACCCGTTGACAAAAGTTTGATACATAATATTTGACTGCTAATTGGAAAACAAAGTTTCTACAGAGGCTGAGTTTTTATAATAGAGTAATTCAAATAACTAATGGATAACACTGAGGAACTATACAGTTGACATGGTTGAAGGCACTCGCGAGTGCCTATACACTAAAAAACAAGTTAAATGTTTTTTGTTAAATATCGTCTATAACCAAATATTTATACACTAAGGTATTTCTGTAAATAGGTGTTCTGTTTGCTACAGCATGCTTGTAAGCTTGAAGACTTCCATAAGTATTGTTATAACTTGTCCTCAGTGGCACATGTGAATACTATTATCATAATTGTGTTTTGTAGTATTTTCCTATTATTCAAGACAGTGATAAGCATGCAAATAACATCCCCTAATATCGGTTTGTCTCGAACAGCCTGATATGGTAGTTGTTGTATTTAGCACAGGATTTGAAAATTTCCGAATTGGCGTTGATGTCCGGACGTCAAATGTGTGTGTGTTTTTTCTCTTCAAAATATGTTGTCATAATTGCGTCGAGAGTATCTGCTGGCTATCAGCGCAAGTTTTACAGACAGATAAAGTACGGCATATTGTACTTTATTTGCAGTTCAGTAGGCTTTTTGGACTTGCATGTGAATACAGTGTTTCCCATGATTACCCACGATTTAATGGCATACTCAAACGGTTCACCTTGAATATGAAGCAAACTCTCCATGCATTCATTTATTGGTACACAGTCCATACATGCAGGTATTCAAACACATGCATGATTAATACATTTAATTTTAACAGGGAGTTGTTGCAAAAGAAAAATGTTTAATGAACTGAGCTATCAGTGGACGGCTCAGTCTAGAATTAGTTAATAATATTCTAAACAGTCTGGAATGCAACTTGTACAAATTTATGACATGAGCAGTATACCTGCAGATTGTTGAGGAATTTTCTGGAGTTGTGATTTAATTGAAACCGGTGTATATGCCTAACTTTGGTTCGACGCTCCCTGGCTTGGTGCAGTACAAACGAGTAACGTCAACAACCTTGTAAAGCAGACGGATTTTAAACACTGTCAGACTGTTTCTACTGGAATCTCGGTTTATGGTAAGTTATTGAAAAGGTCATCAACCGTCTAACTTTATTTAGGCTGAACACTTCGGCACTCACTCATTATTAAACTAAGTTTAAACATTGTCTTCAATAAAATAAATATTAGATCTGTTATTTTGATCGAGATATCTGAATGGAATAGCACTACAACATTCCACCATGGATGAATTGTCATTTGGGAAAGTCGCTGAGTTGGTATTAAAATTTAAATAAAAATGTAAATAACATTATTGTGTTGTTACATAACTTTGTTCAAATTGAGTAAGTTATCTGGCAACAATCAGGCAGTGGCATCATCATGCCATATGAACTGTGCAAATCAGGACAATCATTGATCTGAAAAGAAAGAGGGAGGGGGTTGGAAAGGGTTATCACATGTCCGGAGTTTCCCCCATCATGTAGTTCTCCTTGTTTTTTTCCTCCACCTTTCGTGAGCAATATTTTGGACTTACAAACTGTTCTGGTTGTCTGCATAGTAATAAGAACAAAAATAAAAATAAAACAATTTGACATTGAATTAGCCATCTGACTATCTCCAAATAGAAAACAGAAAGACAAAATGTTAATGATCTTAACTGATCAAACTCTCCAGCCGTTCCATTTCTTCGATCGATGGTGGTGTCTAAAACTTCTGTTACACCTCATTCGAAACTAGGTCAGATTACCGGCATGAGACGTTTCTTTGTGCGCGATGTTTAAATCTCTTACGGCTCTCCTCTTTCTTTTCAACTTAATATTAGAACATATTTCATGCATTTTGTCTATTTCTTAGTTTAGTGTTTCATTAAATATTTGCTAAAGAAAAATTTGTTTTTGTGAATATAACTTTAAATTATTGTACACATTTTATGACAAGAACGAAATAAATTATGGGAACAAACAAACATTGCGATTGAGCTTTTCAAATCTGCAGGTGGCATTTTCATGTAGGTAAATACGAAAGCCCATTAGTGCCCTTTAAAATAAAAAGTTCGGTGTAACTGGTGTTTCTTTCGAGAAATATATTTTGGTGATGCTGTCTTTTTTCAAGAATTATATTTTGGCATCACTTTTTTTTCGATTAATATATTGTAGATATTTCGAGATATATCTTGGGTTCTCTGATTTTCGCTAAATTGATTTCGGCTTCCCTCTTTCTAACATATGGTCAAACAAATGGCTAGGTGTATTCAACGGGAGTTAGAACTATTAACTCTGTCAAAAATGTATATAGAATGTATGGAACTACGGTTTAACGAAATTAGATGATAAATTTGTAATTATATTGACTCGTATCATATACTTGCCTTGTTTATATGCTTATAAATTACCCCCCCCCCCCAAAAAAAAACGTAATGATTTTCGTGACAAACCGCAATTGGTGTACATGGCCCGACTGCAAATAATTTGTGGAGTTACTTGTCGCCCTCATCTCAGCACCCCATTAATTAACACCCTCGTCTGTGGTTATTACTCTGAATATTGTATCTTGGAATAATTGAACATATGAGTTTGAATATATCCTTCATCCCCATCCGCCCCCCCCCCCATTTTTTACAATATGTTGTCGTAATTGCGCTGAGGGTATCCGCTGGCGATCAGCGCAAATTTTACAGACAGAAGAAGTACTTTGTAAGTTATTGCAGTTCAGTAGGTAGGAGTAATGAACTTGCATGTGAATACAGCGTTTCCCACTTTTTGACCTGTGTAGTATACACAAACGGTTCTCGTCACTGTTAATCTATATGTTGTAATAGCTGGTACCGGTCATGTGTGTATTCATATTTTGGTACACGTTACAGAAATGCAGGTATGCACGGTGAATACGGTTTATTTTTAGCGGGGAGCTTGTGCAAAACTAAAATTAGTGGACGGCTTCTAGATTTAGTTAATAATACGCTAAACAGTCTAGAAAGCAATATGTACAAAGTATTGACATGAACAGTATACCTGCAGAGTGCTAAAGACTTTTGTGGGTGTGATTTGATTGCAACCGGTATAGGGCACAACTTTTGGTCGATGCTCCATGGCTTGTGCAGTAATAACCTGTAACGTCAACAAACTAGCGAAGCAGACGGATTTTAAATAGACGGTCACAGGTGGAATCTCAGCTTATGGTAATTTAATGAAAAGGTCATCACAACCGTGATGCAAGTGGAATCTAACTTTTATTTAGGCTGGGCACTCACTCATTATTAACCTACAAGGTGCTAGAGCCTATGTACCTAGCAATAGTCGAATCAAGTTTTTAGGAATACTGTATAGGCTAGGCCTATGTCACTTGTGTCAAGAATAGGCAAGGCTATATCAATTCATAATATGCACTCGTTGGTGAAGCAAAATGACATACTGTGTGCCTAGCTTACATCAGTCAACTTAAAGGGTGACTTTCATTAAGGAAGGATTTGGGCTTTATAGTTACTTTGATATCAAGTGCTTTATTTGTAGGGGAAAAAATGAATAATTGTAGTACTAGTAGTGTAGAGGTCACTGATATACTGTGACTGCTTGTATAATAGTATTATTGTAATGATGCATGTCTGAGTGCAATTCCAATCCAGGTGCTCACTACAATGTGATAGGAACATTGCGTGCAACCTCATGAGAGTTACTGTAAATATATTCAGTAGTACACAGACCTCCATCCTGTTAAGTCGTTCATTTGTCTCTTGCGTTCAAGTTAAGAGTTTCAGTTACATCTAACCTGCCTCGCCCAACCTGCAAGCCCACTCCACAGTAGTAATGTAGTCTATTACAGCTATACCAGTTATCAAGATATTCAGCTTTAAAATAGGGCCTATATTATGCTTAATCTCTGAAATGATGCTTTAAGGATAAATTGGCAGATCCTCAGTGCAGGTCTGGTCAAATACTATCTATTGTATGAGTTCTAATTACTTATAAAGCCAAAACATAGTCTTTAACATGATACAAGTTACAAAGCACCCTCATAAGTATGACATTCAATACTATTTGCCCATGCTGTAGTTTACAAATTTGTTGTGCACTGTAAGCATATTGTGTGAGGCCATTAGTCGTATGTTTTTTCCTTTTGAGTTAAAATTTGTTGATGTGAGATGCTTTCGGTTTTATTTAGTTAATTGTTAATTTCTTTGTTTGCATTCTGTATTCTTTTATATCACACCAGAAGTTTATCTTGTTCCCAATTTCTAATATTTGTAATGTCATTCCCAAATAAGTCCTGATATTTACTATTAATACTCTGTAATCCTGGAACTCAGCCATCCTACTAGTAACAGTACCTTGTCTTATGGAATTAGGTCAACTTGTAATTGCCAAAATGTTCAATTGTGGGATTTATTGCTAAAAAAGTGCTATTTTTAAGTCATAAATTGCTCCTAAGCTTTTGCTTCAGGATACTTGATTCTTTCAGAGGTTATTATGTCCAGTCCAAACAATGTAAATAATTATTATAATGCTTTCCTGTAATGTATTTGTAAGCTTTGTGGATTGAATACTTTCACTGGTTCATCAAATTCATTATCGACAGCCATTCAAATCAGAATACTTTCTCTAATCATTCTCAGCCCATCAGAGCATTTCGAGTACAGAAAGCCTGCGCATACTCTCCTTGCGTGGATTAGAATTATGATTTGAACAGAGTTCTCTTGAGGAGGACATATTCATTTGTTTTCTTTTATATCTCTTCATTTTGCCCGTTGGGTCAATTTTATATGTGTTTTTGATGAAATGAATGTCTCCAACTAATATATCTTTACCTTTTGTTGGAGCTCCTAAAGTGATGTGTCGTATTTATCTTGTCTGTGAACTGTGTTTGAAGGTTCTTCATGTTTCGAGGGCGTTATCCTACAGTAGGTGTGAACGCTACCAGATCAAATCCCACAATCCTGTTCCTATATACTGATTATGAGAAACTGACTTAAAGTGGTCTGCATGTTTGACTAATTAATCCAGCCACTTTAATTGATGAGTCTAAAATGTTTAAAGGGTCATGTCTTAAAAATTGGAAAATTGGTAAGTGTTATAGAAAAATAAAACTTGTAACTTCAACTGCTATAACTTTATTGAGCAGGTTTCTTGTAATGATCTACAACATATGAAAGTTGATTTTATGATGATAGTTTTTCTTATTTTCCTTATATTCTAACTACAGATTACAAAATGGGGTTCCCGAGAAACGACAAAAAGTCACTAGCCGAGCAAGGCATCGAAATCCAAAACTTTACACCGGATTTAGAAGAAATTGCATTACAGTTGAACCGTGACGAAAGGTACACATTTCGAGCAGCGTTACAGAGGGGCCTGGAGGCACCATTTCTTCATATCTCGGCTGTATTTTGGACGATCATAGGCTGGAAGGTATTGGCAATTGATTTACCCATTGCCTGTATATTCGCTTACCCTTGGGCTAGCATTTTATTTCTTCTTATGACGCATGTGTTACTCACGACAAAACTTACTCACTATGGTCATATAGGAGAGGTACATTCTGAAGAAAGAGGTATGATTTGGGTCGCTATGGATCTTACAAGAGATCCTCCAGAGTTTGTTGGTATGGTTGGAATCAAACCCCTTTCACCTACTCTCGCAAAGTTGGTAAGATTAATGGTGAAAAGATCTTATCAAGGTAGGGGGATAGGCAGAGCATTATTGGATACTGCCCTGGAATTTGCCACTGATATGAATTATGAGGCAGTTACTGCAGTAACATTGGAGGTGGCAACAGAATTTAAACTCTTTCCATTGTATGCTAGGCGAGGATTTCAATTACACCGTACTTCATGGGCGCCATCCATCTGGTGGCCTATGTTCAAGTCCCAAATTTTGATAAAAGGTTTGAATTGGGCAGTTTTCTCGAAAAGAAGTTTTAATATCGCTCATCGAGACACGGAGTGGTACAAACTTTGTCCACCAGATTGATAATCGGAGAAGCTAAGAATTACTGTTCGATAAATATAAGATTCAATTTATTCAATTGAATCTTTATCAAAATGGATTCTGCTTCCTCCGACCTTATATCAGGCATCTGCAGCTGTTAAACAAATTGTTATAACCATCAAAACAGAGGCGACGGAAGAGATTCAATCTGAGGAGGGGCCAGGGGATTGGGCACCTGGGAGGGTAAACAGACTTCAGAGGGCATATTTTGGAGGCTTTGAACCTCAACCTTCTCTAGTCATATCATGCAAGGATGGTGGTAATTTTTGTAGAGGGTCAAGGAACAATCATCTTTGGCTAAGATCATGTGTAGCATAATTTGTTCCCCTTGTAGGGGAATCGTGATACATACCTGACGATGATCACACATTCACAATGTCGATGCAAGAGAACTGCGGGTGGGAGTAGATCAGTCGATCGGTTCTTTCCTGTAAGACTTTTCTTAAACACAGCCCTCTGCAATTCGACATGGAATGAACAATACATAAAGTCTGTACGTAAAGTCTAAGAACTGAATATGGTGAGGTTAACAGATGATCTGAGGCTTACTCGCTGTTAGTCTTGATATCTGTCACTGTCCAACAAAGAAGACAAATTGGTGTGCAAGTAATGTTTCTGTGCCTGTCTTTGATCTTGAAGGTACGGTATGTTCACGTTCTTAATCTGATAATGTTTGAAAAGTTAAGCCATTTCATGTAAGAGGCTCCTTCATGTCAGTAATGACACGCTATTTCAATTCAGCAATGAGGCTGCATCATCTGGCTTAGTTTTAAAAGATTTGTCCATTATGGCAAATATGTGCATAATATTATCATGATCGTTTTTTGTAGTATTTTCCTATTATACACAACAGTGATGAGCATGCAAATAACATCCCCTGATATCAGTCATTCTCGAACAGCTTGATATGGTAGTTTTTGCAGCTAGCCGAAGATATGAATAAGTCCGAATTGTTGCTGGAATCAGCAGGTCTCACATTATGTGTGCTTTAAATGGCAGTCAGCCAGGGAAACACTCCTTCGGTGAGATTAAACTTCATCATTTTCTATGGGCGAGTCGACATTGATCGACCCAAGAATGAGATAATAAATAAGTGCACAAAATTAACGTGAAGCTTTTCATCACTAACGAGCCATCAGGAAAGGTTCCACATTGTGTATATACACTCTGTCTTACACAACCAGGAATACATGGGACTAATAATCTGTTTATCAGACTGGTACGTGCAGCCAATATAGCATGTGCAAAAGAGCGGAAAGAACCGCAATTGATTTATAACGGATATGGTTCTCCTGTGTATGGGTCACCCGAATGTAATGTTTACAAATAAGCTACATTTCATTAAAATGGTTTCCCGTTGACAAAAGTTTGATACATAATATTTGACTGCTAATTGGAAACAAAGTTTCTACAGTGGCTTAGTCTTTATAATAGAGTAATTCAAATAACTACACAAAGTATTTCTGTAAATAGGTGTTGTTCGCTACAGCATGCTTGTAAGCTTGAAGACTTTCTTATTCTGTTATAACTTGTCCTCAGTGGCACATGTGCATAATATTATCATAATTGTGTTTTGTAGTATTTTCCTATTATTCAAGACAGTGATGAGCATGCAAATAACATCCCCTAATATCGGTTTGTTTCGAACAGCCTCATATGGTAGTTGTTGTATTTAGCACATGCAGGATTCGAAAATTTCCGAATTGGCGTTCATGTCCGGACGTCAAATGTGTGTGTTTTTTTTTATCTTCACAATATGTTGTCATAATTGCGTTGAGAGTATCTGCTGGCGATCAGCGCAAATTTTACAGACAGATAAAGTACTGCATATTGTACTTTATTTGCAGTTCAGTAGGCTTGTTGGACTTGCATGTGAATACAGTGTTTCCCATGATTACCCACGATTTAATTGCATACTCAAACGGTTCACCTTGAACATGAAGCAAACTGTTAAACTATGTGTTGTAATAGGCTATGTGTGCATTCATGTATTGGTACATAGTCCGTACATGCAGGTATTCAAACACATGCATGATAAATACATTTATTTTTAACGGGGAGTTGTTGCAAAATTAAAATTTTAATGAACTGAGCTATCGGTGGACGGCTGAGTCTAGAATTAGTTAATAATATTCTAAACAGTCTGGAATGCAACTTGTGCAAAGTAATGACATGAGCAGTATACCTGCAGAATGTTGAGGAATTTTCTGGTTGTGATTTAATTGAAACCGGTATATGCCTTACTTTGGTTCGACGTTCCCTGGCTTGGTGCAGTACAAACGAGTAACGTCAACAACCTTGTAAAGCAGACGGGTTTTAAACAGACCGTTTCTAGTGGAATCTCGGTTTAAGGTAAGTTATTGAAAAGGTTATCAACCGTCTAACTCTATAGGCTGAACACCTCGGCACTCACTCATTATTAAACTAAGTTTAAACATTGTCTTAAATAAAATAAATATTAGATCTGTTATTTTGATCGAGATATCTGAATGGAATAGCACTACAACATTCCAACATGGATGAATTGTCATTTGCAAAGTGGCTGAGCTGGTATTAAAATTTAAATAAAAATGTAAATAACATGATTTGTGTTGTTACAGAACATTGTTCAAATTGAGTACGTGTATCTTTCGAGAAACATATTTTGGTTATGCTGTCTTTTTTTTCGAGAAATTGATTTTGGCTTGTCTGTTTTTAAATATATATTTTGGCATCACTTTTTTTATGGATTAATATATTGTATGTTTATCGAGATATATTTTGGGTTCTCTGGTTTTGCTAAATTTTATTTTGGCTTGCCTAATTATTCCAAATATATTTCTAATGGGAAAATATTTTTGAAAAACTAAAATGTATTTCTCGAAATATCAGACAAGCCAAAAATTGTCTCTCTTTAAAAGATGTCCTTCAAAGTGGTGAAAGAGACTTTGATACAATGAAATAAAGTGAAATTTAACACATACGTCAAATAATATATTTCATTTCATTAGTCCTTAAGTCTCTACCTGAAATATTAGTTCACCCCAGATATAAAACTGCCTTGCTCTTTATAACATATGGTCAAACAAATGGCTAGGTGTATTCAACGGGAGTTAGAACTATTAACTCTGTCAAAAATGTAAAGAGAATGTATGGAACTACGGTTTAGCGAAATTAGATGATAAATTTGTATTTATATTGACTCGTATCATATACTTGCCTTGTTTATATGCTCATAAATATCCCCCCCCCCCAAAAAAAAAACGTAATGATTTTCGTTACAAACCGCAATTGGTGTACATGGCCCGACTGCAAATAATTTGTGGAGTTACTTGTCGCCCCCATCTCCGCACCCCATTTATTAACACCCTCGTCTGTGGTTATTACTCTGAATATTGTATCTTGGAATAATTGAAAATATGAGTTTGAATATATCCTTCATCCCCACCCCCCCCCCCAAAAAGAAATTGCATAGGCCTAAGCTGTGGTTTCCTGAACGATGTTGAAAACACGATTTGATGATGTACCATTTGTGTCCACCCAGTAAACTAGAGAGTAGTCACTAAGTAGACAAAAGAAATCCATACAGTCAATTATTCTTATTTCCCCTCTTCCGTTCGCTTACCAGCTAACATTTGGGAACTAATTCCAGATACGGCGTTAACATCCGTACGTCAAATGTGTGTGTGTGTTTTTTTTTTACAATATGTTGTCGTAAATGCGCTCAGAATATATCCGCTAGCGACCAGCGCAAAGTTTACAGACAGGGCAGTACCTTGTAAGTTATATTGATTGATTGATTTATTTGTTTTATCACGTGAACAGTGGCGTAGCCAAGGGGGGGGGGACGTGGGGGCGACAGCCCCCCCCCCCCCCCCATGAAAGCTTGTCGCCCCCAGTCGCCCCCCCACTGGGATTTTGGGTGTCGAAAAAAAATTACATGTGCGAAAAATATATCATTGGTCTGAATGGTTTCGAATCTCCATGATGACCACTCATGAACGACCCTTCGACCGCGGACCGGCAGTAGGCTGTAGTTGCTGAAAAACCGGACGTGACATAGCGCATAGGCCGGGTTTTCACTTCTGGGACATACCCTGATGCTCTTAAAACCGCTAAAAAAACTACTTTTCAAGAAAGGAGACTATACTATCGCTGAGAATCAGTCTATCACCCTAATAATGTTTCAGTCTTTCAATCTTTGATCATGTCAGTTTGACATATAGTTCGGTCATTCAGTATGTTACTTGGTTGAAAGCCCAGTCAATCTTTCCTTATTTTCCACGCGCAATTTGCAGATTTGTCGAAAAATGTCAATGCCGGTGTCAAACTCACAATTTTGTGGTATGACTCC
>KN888670.1:15051-25719 GCA_000934455.1 Apostichopus parvimensis | reverse complement strand
ACATGACTAATTTCAATACATTTCCCGGCTTCAGTTCATTGAATCAGCTGATTCATTCGGCGAGTATGAGTGGTCACGTCATTATCATGAGCCTTACAATGAAAGCGATGCCAGGCAGATCAACTACAAAGGCAAACACAAGGTATGAATGAATGGCGTGTATTCCCTTGCCATATGTTTGAAACCTTTCTGTTTCCTTTTAGAATTATCGCACACTGTTGTAAAGGTCATCTGCCACACTCATGCACTCGAAGGTGACCTTAATATTGACATGGTATATTTTTCAAATGTTGTTGCTAGTCTTTATCAAATTTTGTCTTCGTTGACACAATCAATTTATAAGTAACACTGGACTGAATCAAACAAACGACTTTGTACAGCCTAGCAAAGCAAGATACTTTGTTAAGTCTAAACCTATACACGATCAGGCTGCATATCTTACATGGAAACTGTGCAGCTTCACACAGGCATGTGCATAGCACGGAGTTGCTATACTATACGTAACTATGTTTGTTCGATGTCACGACAGGAGAGAACTTTGTCAACATCTAGAAATGCTTGAACAGAGGCTGACGTCATGAACAACAACCTTTCTTTGGTTTATCACCAGATTGTTAAAGCAGTTGTAGGAAGGTACATGAACAACACCTTCCCTGCCATAGATTGCACAATGGAGCATGTCGAGGGAATAGAACAGCTCCCAAGCCGTCACGTGACCGCACGAAGAAGCAGCACCGTCTACAACGAGCACAGATACCGACAAGGATCAGCTAAAAGACAGCAATTGGTTGCTAAGGCTGCAAGTGTTGAATCCATTCAAGCTTCATTTTGGTAATAACTTTGCATATAACCATATAATTTAATACAAGGGAAGGTTGGAGAGGAGGGGGTGGGGTGGGGAAGATGAGGAGGGGTAATACAACCAATGTGTTACTAGTATGCGTTTCACAACTCTGACATGGATGAACCGTACAAAGAGAACCCTGTCTGTAAGATCTTTTTTTTTCCATTGGGGTTCAGGAGAATTAGTTTCCTAATGAATATGCATTACCTCCATTGCAGCTTCCGACCAATCAAGGAAGACGAAGAAATATCCTTTTCCTCCTCTCTCCCTGCATTCTCCATAATTGATGATACTGTTTCACAAGAATCAGTCCAAACAGTACGTTCTCATGTCGCGGTTTCAAGGTAGGTCCACAATTAATTGAAAACTTTTTTCGATATTCGATACTTAATATTTATAATTGAAACCATCGATATTACTTTCATATTTAAAGAGAGATAAAACGACAAATAGATGCCCTTGACACTCTATGCTAAGGCAATACTTCGGAATAATTAGTTGTTCTTTTGGTGAGTGTCGATAAATAACAGAACTGTGAAAACAGTCAATAATGTGAAGTCATCTTGTGGGTGTCTTCAATAAAATTTCACAAAAGATATTAAATATGAAGTAGTAATGAATTATTCAAGTGTAGAAGAACAATTTGATTCCCAGAGAAGTTAATTTATATTCATATGTTCTCTGTTGCTGTTTGTCTTTTCTACATCGAGAGTACAATCTCTCTAACAGTTTAAATCTTTTTGTATATATACACGTTTGATTTGCAATGGTAAACAACAATAAAGAAAATCCATCGTATTCTTGTTTATATTGAATTATTTTGGTTTGTTTGTGATAGCTATAACTCAGGCGCGTAGCCAGGAATTTGCCAAGGGCGGGGCGAAAATGTAGAAAAATTTTCAGAGCCGTAGATACGGCATTGTATACTATCTAAGCGTAGCGCCACCATGGTTGGCGCGAAGCGTACAAGAAAATTTTGGCTGAAAATGCCTCCCAGATCGCTGGAAATGGCACTTCCCAGGCCTTGTAAGTTGCATCTTAGCATTTTCTCTTTTGAAATTACTAGCGATATCATAAAAAACATTAAAAAAAAATTTTAAAAATATGCCCAAGGGGGGGGGGGCGGCTGCCCCCTTCGCCCCCCCCCTTGGCTACGCGCCTGCTATAACTACATGATTAATATTTATTAACTACTTTTTATTTGTCTTTCAGTAACCATTCACCGAAAAGACGATTAACTTCCATCAGCCTTGTTTAGTACGAGTGTAAATGGGTATTATTTTGTGCTCTTCTGCTCTTTGAGTCACTCATTTTGTGCTCGCGTGCTCATCGCATCCACCACATCGTACGTTTTTTCTCGGCATTTACTGTTTCTGCTTCACTGGCACTGATGCGACCGTCCGTTCTAGCGATATATTCAACTAGGGCCTGTCCTGCAGCACCACCGATCCCCAACAGTTCGGTATGAGCAAATGTCGGAAGTCGCTATATCTAAGGTTCGGTCAATGTGAATATAGCCTATTGCGTAAACTTCTTTTGTACCGATTACTTTCATCACACGTTCTGCAAATCCTATTCGTACAGATTTTAAAGTTACTGAAATTTATTGTCAAAATATTTTATACACGTATACTTTTATATTTATATAAATACCTAGGCCTAGCTTATATATATATATATACTTACAAGTATACTTTTATGGATACCTATATATTAGTCTTACAAGCTTAAACGAAGGCTTCCGAAACTGTTCCCGAAAAACAGGAGACAGCCCCGAAATACGGATGCCTGCTGCTCCCAGAGGGGCATTCCCAACATAACGTGACATCATAACATCTAGTCGCGTTACCACTCGTTTTGCTTCAATCTCTTTCAACTAGAAGGACCTTGGCTCCGATGCGAGGTATCTTCTAGATCAGGGTTGTCCAACCTTTTGCAGAGGAGGGCCACATGGAATGATTATGATGAAGGAGGGGGCCGCATGAACCCTACGCTCGATTTTTCTTTTACCCGAAGCCCAAGGCAACAAAATGCGAGCACTGCGCGCGGAGCGCGCTGATTTATTTTCCTTCCTGAGAAAACAGATGAATAAAGTCCAGCTACCCCCCCCCCCTCCGCTGAGAGAGTGTCACACAAAATGACCTGTATGCAGTTTTTTGGACCCAGAAGGTTCGAATGATTGATTATATAGCTTCAAATTGTTATCAATAAATCTGCTCACTAAATTTCGCACCGTAGAGCATCTCTGGCGGGCCGGACGCAACCCTGCGGCGGGCCGGACTGTGGCCCGCGGGCCGTAGGTTGGACAACCCTGTTCTAGATACATCTAACACTCCCGATATGCGCTGTTGTTTAGTGGCGCTTGACCGTTACGTAAGTTGTTTGGGACAGTTCACGTAGGAAAGTACATTCTGGATATTAATTAGTACATTGGCAGGTCTTGCAACTATTGCTGGTTGGGTACTATGACTTCTGTAACAAACGGGAGCGCTAGGATGATAGCGTGTACATGTATGTACATTCCCTTCTCAGCAGTTTGTGTACCGTGAAAATGTGGCTTGGATTTTCTTACCCGTTTACCTTGTATACTCAAAATGGAACAACTCTCAAGGTTGTCCTGTACAACAGGACCATATGTGTATATATCGTATATAGTACATCATTTATACAATCACCCATAATCTCTTTCTTGCAATAATTACTTACCGTTATGTAAGCCTATTCTTGGTACACATAGTTTGAAATATCTGCTATGTATCATAGTTCATGTCATTATATTCACAAGCCTGTATTGTTATACTTTTTGAAAATAAATATATGTGCAGTTATCGGGCTGTGATTGGACGTTACCTAAAGCTTATCGACCATTTTCGTTTTTGTTTTGTTATATTTTTGCAATGCCAAGCATATTCTATTCCATCCTTCCTATAAATGCAGAGTCACCATACCAGTATCTTTTGCATCACGTGATCATCGCACGTTTTATAAACCAAATTGTGTTCCAGCTCGGGGACCCGGAGCTCAAGTTAATAGGTCAACAACAACAAGAGTCGTATCGGTCAAGACAATCTATTGTATAGCTGCTTGTTTTTGTAATTTGATTACAGGAATCACTTTGATTTCTCATGGTTTATTACCAGTGCATGGCCACCACTATGATGAAAGCCAATGGGTATAGAAAATAACGTATATGTGTAGAAGGATATTAATATTAACGTGTTGTTGTAATGCGTACACATAATTTGGAAAACGACATCCGAGCGCATCCTGAGTGCGCGGAAAAGGAATCTGACGTCATATATAGGAATGGGTAGTCGACCTATGACCTCATGTCATACAATAAGTTGCTGGAATAAGAAGCAATTGAGATGACTGTGGGTACATCTAGTCACAGTGCAAAGGATCACAGACGTGTAAAGGTACTCAGTCCAGCAAAAATAGAGAGAAAACAGAATCGTAATACGAACAATTAAATAATTCAAACTATCTTCAAGTGTACTTAAACTTTTGGACTCATGTTGACCATTCAGTATATCTAGCACATATATCGTCACTATATTGTATACGGTGGGAAGTTGCTAGCACAAAAATTAAGAACAATTGAATACTAATGGAACTCATTGTTGCGATGGACACCGATCCCCTCCCCACCCCCACCCAGTGTCCGGGCCCTGTGCGGGCCCCAAAGTTTAACATTCTTAATGTACTTTCTGAAATGTACCTTCCTGCCTATTATGAGCAACCAGCATGACTATAGGCGGACATTCAGCATGTAGTATACAGTTAGCCACTTGAATATATATCTGTGCTGTAAAACTATATGAAAAGTAGATTAGAAAAATGCATTTTAAACTTTGACCATGAGTGACCATATAAGTGACCTTCTGGCTTATTTTGGGCAACATTGGTCATCTTACATAACATTTCATTTACTCAGCAGATTGTGATTAATTTCCCAAGTCCCAAGTCCAGTGACAGTTGCCTTGAAAGAACAGTCATTAACTTCGAAAGTATCCACTTGAATAAGAATTCAGGTTATAGCTGGGCTCCAAGTGGTAGTAAATTACTGGTAGTTAGTCTTGTTGGTTATTATAAAAGGTTGGTTGAAGAATTGTTAACCAAACACCTTGTCTATTTGGTTGTGATATCTTTCTGTACACTGACAACAAAACGGATTGATTTATTTGGACTATACTGTTGTAATTCTATTACAAAATAAACGAGAAAAATTAGCAATGTGTAATTTAAATCACTATTTGACCAAACATTAACATCTTTTAATGACGTCATATAACGTTTTTGTGATAAAATAATCATGATGGCGGGCAATTCGTCGCACATTCATTTCAAAGGGAACCGGCGTAGTTCTAACAAGAGGAACAACGAAGAAGATAAAACTGTTTTCTTTACACCAGTTAGTGAGAAGATCAGTATCAAAGAAAGCATCTTACAACTCGATCATGGTAAGTTGAAACGGAATCTGTTAGGGGGGCGGGTAGTTAATGAGGGTGGGGGAGGGGAGAGTGGCATGTGGTAAGGTTGGGATATTATAATATATATATATATACATATATATATATATACATATATATATATATGTGTGTGTGTGTGCGTGTGTGTGTGTATGTTTGTATGTATGTTTGTATGGTGGTTCTCAGTTATGATCTATATATTATTTAACATTTTTTTAACATTGTGCATTATTGCGTTTGAATAAACCAAAATAACTCGAGATCACTCAGAATATTTTCACCTAATAAAGACAGGATTTTGATCAGAGTCAAGCATGGCTTTCTTTGAAAGAGGATGAGAGGGGTGTGGGAGGGTGGGGGTGGGCGGTGTGTATGTTTGTATGTATGTTTGTATGGTGGTTCTCAGTTATGATCTATATATTATTTAACATTTTTTTAACATTGTGCATTATTGCGTTTGAATAAACCAAAATAACTCGAGATCACTCAGAATATTTTCACCTAATAAAGACAGGATTTTGATCAGAGTCAAGCATGGCTTTCTTTGAAAGAGGATGAGAGGGGTGTGGGAGGGTGGGGGTGGGCGGCTGGGGGATGTCTTAGGAGTGTATTTCTATTAAAACCTCGTCGGAGGATTGGCATGAAGAACTGATTGCCAGACTATTTATATCATATTGGTACGTCATCATGACATGGGTTTCACACATCTATCCATGCATTTGATTTTAATAATAACTGCTTGAAAGAAGCACAAATTTTATACAAAATAGATTATGTTTGTGGTAGTTTGTTTTCTACTTTTGTTTATGTTGTTTTCTAGTTCGGTTACAGAGGAATTTAGCGAAAGGTGATCTTCTAGGGGACGGACTATTTCATGCGATATCTGCTGGTTCAGTTGCAGCGGTAGAAATTATCTGTGGTTTCTATAAGAGCCAATTGGTATGTATATGTACGTACATGATGGGCAACGGGATTCCCTCCCAGGGGCAGTTGTATAGCGCCATGAGGTGGTATTTAGGAGCCCTATGCGGGTGGGGAGGGTTTAGGGGAAGTAGCACGTACCCCATCCAACAACAACAGATAAAGAGGTTACTATTGCCAACAACCATAAAAAGAAATTGCCTTAATCTATGAAGAGAGAGAGAGAGAGATGTAAACACATTTTTCAATCTGACATTGTATTATAGGGAGACATCGCATTACAGGAGTTAGTCAACTGTTACCCAACAGGCACGGAGTTCCTATCAGTAGCAACTCCACTTCAACTTGCAGCCGAAAACGACGACCTACGAATATCACAAGTAAGTATGTATAAACCACAACCCCGAAACCAACTAGTGGAACTGTATTCTCTATAGAAATCATAAAATACCGAGAGAAATAAATAAATAAATAAAATAACCTAATCATTTCTAGGTTTACACTTAAATCGAAATTAAAACATTACAATGATGTCATATTCGACAAAAAAAATCAAATAATTTTATTTGTTTGTATATATGCTGTTGTTTGTGTTTGTTGTTGTTACCTTAAAGTCGAAATTACAATATTTAATTATCAGGAAGTGTAGACTTCGTCTACCACCACTGCAAAAAAATACACGCGTTACTATACACTACCCGGTAACCATAACTTTCAATGTTTACAACATGTGTTTTATATTGCAATTCATGTGAATTGTGTCATGCATGGTTCGTTAAAGGACGACTCTGGAACGCTTCTTTAAGGGTAAATTGATGATGACGTCAGCTTCTCAGTGCAAACGTAATTGTTAATGTTAACCCATTGTTTCCTCTATTGTAATTACTCAACAAAAGCATGTTCTTTTTACTTTCTATAAACAACAGAGCATATTTGGCCGACATTCCACATTATTTTTCCTTCAAACATTTGTAATTATAAACATGTCATTTGAGAGCATTAAATTTCTTTTATGTTTTGCTCCATTGAGTGTTGTGTTGCATCTGAGGAACTGACATAATGGCAAGTGTATTAGTCTACAAGGTCCAGTCACTTTAACTGATGAGCCTCAATTATTTTAAAGGGTCACCCCCCCCCCCCAATAAATGTAGTATAGGAATAAAAAATGGAGTGACAACATTTATTTTGAACGGTCTACAGCAAATTGTAATTAATTGTGTGCATACATTCATCCTTAAAGGGCCAGGCAAAGATTTTATTTATCAATGTATAATGTTTTAAAAATGATGTGCCTACTATATAATACAAATAATACTTCCGTGGAATGATACAATATACCAACAAAATGTGCGTAAAAGTTTTCTCATTTTTTATTCCGCACTCTATTAACATAATAATTTCTCATTTTATTAAATATATTTGATACCGCAGATTCTTGTGAATTGTGGCGCTAAACTACCAAGTCTGTCGGATGCCTTATCCGAATCTACAACGGATGAATTGGCCAGAGGTTTGATCAGATTCCACTGGTATAAAGCAGCAACAAGTCCTGCCCTTATTCTACTAACGGAAGCAAACCCATTTGGGCGGGCTTTTCAACTCGCTTTTGAATTAAGTCGATCTGGATATGAACCTCGTCCAAGGTTTGTATTTAACTAACTGTAGTAGATTATAGTTTCATATTAATTGTTTGTCATCACACCAAACGGCTGAACCTCCCAGCCTACGCTATGGTGATATACGTCACCAGGCTTCATTCATTCTTGTATATATCTCACCACTTGCCTTACAGTTATCCTATTGAATATAGACGTGTGCTTAAACCATCATCAATAAATTAGGCTAGATACCGGTAACTTATAAAAGGTTACAGATAAACTCCTCGAGCAAACTAATGTCTTACGTGTATGGTGTATGTATCCGTTAATATGGGGGAAAAAGTATAGACTTCCGTGGCCTTTTACATAGCCTATCTCGCCTTCGACTCCTAGATATGAACCTATGATGACGTCAGAGAAATTCAATACAAATATTTGGTCTCGCGTACGATTGAGTTTTATTTTGTAACCATCGCACGTACTTTTATTTTGATTATGGCAGAGTCTGCAGTATCTTTAGGATAGGTAATCAAACGTTTAAACAACCTTAATAAGCTTGTTCATTCAGCTTTTTTCATTTCTCCAGGTTCAGTCAAGACGTCCAGCGTCTGTGTGGTAATTTAGAGGATCTTCTTTGTGCAATTCTAAGCAAAGCGAGGACAAAGTGTGAGGTATACGCTGTATTGGAAACAGGATCAAACTACAACAATGAGGACACTTCACCAAATGTTAGCAAACAGAAGACAATTTATTCAAAGTGGGAAACATCTGCTCTTCCAAGAGGTTTGAAAACAGCTATAAGGTTGGACTTCAAGAAGGTTGGTAAACTTCAGATGTTATTAACGGTACAAATAAGACGGCACGAATCAGTTGGTATAGATCTGACATTGAATATCCGACATTGAAAGTCCGACTGTACATGTCAGACGGTAAAGGTCTGATAGTAGAAGTCAGATGTTATAAACATGTCTGACCAAGGAAGTCAGATATTACAAATCAGACGTAACAAGTCCAACAGTACAAGTCTGACAGGGCAAGTCGGACCATACATGTCAGACGGTACAAGTCTGACAGTACAAGTCAGACGTTACAGGTCTGCCAGGGCATGTCAGACATAAATGAGTCTAAAGTAAAAGTCTGACAGTGCTAGTCAGACGGTACAAGTCTGACAGTACAAGTCAGACGATGCAAGTCAGACGTTGCAGGTCTGCCAGGGCATGTCAGACATAATGAGTCTTACAGTACAAGTCTGACAGTGCTAGTCAGACGGTACGTGTCAGACGGTACAAGTCTGAAAGTACAAGTCAGACGATGCAAGTCAGACGATGCAGGTCTGCCAGGGCGTGTCAGACATAATGAGTCTAATAGTACAAGTCTGACAGGGCATGTCAGACGGTACAGGTCTGACAGCACCAGTCAGACGTTGTAGGTCTGACAGGGAATGTTAGACATAAATGAGTCTAACAGTACAAGTCTGAAAGTGCAAGTCAGACGGTACATGACAGGTAGTAAGAACTGTTTACTTCCATGAAATTCTGGAATATCTTTAGCTATACGTTTACACTGTAGTGAACACAATCAAAACCTTGTCTTTCATTTAACTGATAAAAACAACCCAATAAGTATGTGACCGCATCCCGCAGGTCAGACTTTGTAGGATTAGATTCCATTGTTAAGCCTTTATAAATGGGAGTTCCTGGCATTTGTTTGTTATGAAGAAAAATTATGTATTTTAATATTCTTTATTAGATATTATGCAGTATTGTATACCAATACTTAAGGCAGCACGTATACACATGCCATCGGAAAATAAGCATCGGTTGATGACATTTTTTTTTATTTCGACTGAAATTGTGAAGATTAATCAACTTGTTTGTTTGTTTTTTTCATCCTCAGTTTGTTGCGCATTCTTACAGTCAATTAGTTGTTACTGAGAAAACATTTAAAGGAGAATGGTTGGATTGGCGGACTCTTCCAAAGTTCATGTTTTACTTATTATCCGTGTTAGTGTTCCTTGGTACACCCATCCTCTCCTTGGTGTACGCCTTGTTGCCATGTAGACGAATTGAACAGCTAATGGAAACCCCGTAAGTATTGATTAATATGTATATAGGCCGTAAAAGAGGGGTCCAGGGGAACAATCCCTGCCCTTATGGGTCATTTAGAGGCCCGGGACAAGTAGGAGGCCCGGTGAAATATGAAATAAAGAATCATGTATTCTCCGACCTGGCCCGACCTGGTCCGACCTGGCCCGACCTGGCCCGACCTGGTCCGACCTGGCCCGACCTGGAGGTAATGTATTTTCGGTATGTATAGGCGACCGATCTTTGTTCCCTCGATCTACCATCTTTCACGAAATCCTAGACCTGCAAATAGATCACTTAATAATGTAATAATTTGTTATGTCTTTACAAAACTAAATATAGTTTCTGGCTTTCTGATGTAAACATTGTCAGTGACATGTTCGTATAATATCCTCCTCTACTTTTTTTCTACTTTTTGCAGGTATGTCCGCTTTCTGACAGATGTTGGCGCTGATTTTTTGTTTTTAACATTGGTTGTTCTCTCAAACATCAATGTATCTTATAATGTCGCTTCCTGTCCCTCGGAATTTTATCTAGTAGATGGAGTGAGTTGTGTGGCTGTAAACTACAAATATTGGCCTCTTGGTGGCCGGTTACTGATCATCTCAGCGATAGTTCTCGGTAAGTATCAAATCAGTTTCTTCGTCTTGAGATTTCATCATTATGTTTTGATGCTAAAATCTCAATGCAAATACGCTGTTTATTTGCATTGTTTTCAAGAAGAAAAGTCCACCAAAAAAAAAAAAAAA
>KN888670.1:0-13624 GCA_000934455.1 Apostichopus parvimensis | reverse complement strand
GGGCAGAAATGCTTGAGGATCGAATCGAAGTTTCTTATTACGCGCTCGTTAGTAACTAAATTATAGTTTTACATTACCATGATCACCTGTAACCTTATTTTGAGAAATACTTGGTATAGGTGTGATAAAATTGTCTACCAAACGGCAACACATAAAATCGTACTTCACAAACGTTATAATAAACATGTTGGCATTAATAGCACTCATTTTGTATCTACATGCACCTTGCCGAAACAATCACTTCTGAATGGGGAGGGGGACACCCGTAGGATCCCTCCCTACTCTTAAAGACCCCCACCCCCTCCTCTAGAGGACGCACATCAGCAAACGTATACACTCCAAACCTGTCGACAATATAAACAAGCGTCTCTTCAACAACCATACCAAATATAGAATGCGGTTCTCACCTGTTAATTTCATTAATCAGTTTCCCTTACCGGAATGACCATTTTTAAGTGACAATTAACGTGTAAACAATACACAATGTTGTTAATGGAAACCGAAGTTTTTGTTTTTTTTTGCTCTGAACGTATATAGGTGAGGTCATCTGGGCGTTTAGCAACCTCTATCATATGGGATTCCGGACGTGGGCGAGGAAGGTGTGGACTTGGATAGACATTGTGCAGATATTTTTTTACTCATCATCCTTAGCAATGTATGTAGCCACGACCATTATAGTAAGTCATTTCCCGTCAATCTCCACCCGTCTTGTTTGTTTCAAGTTGAATGAAGTCAAATTTACGAAAAAGAATTGTGAACTCATTTCAGTTTTTCTTATATAGACGATTACGTATACAGAACAACACAAATTAATTTGAAACAGAAACATATCCTTTTATCCCAAAAAGTATCTTTTCAAGCAAACTAGAAGAGTTGATTTTTGTTCTCTCCAGAATACGGGTTCATTTCAATACAACGGGAGAGTACAGCAAAATACTAGCAGAGTACCGCCATCGGGGTAAGCAATAAATATACCTGAACAATAGGTATGGCAAACGGGGGCGTCGGAGTAGGGTCCAATCATCACGCACGTGCCCTCCCCCCCTTCCCCACTCCGGTTCTCCAGCCCCTGATGACAAATACAACTGATGGGAGTTTAACAGTACATGTGTATTTACAATTAAAAATGTATTAGACAATTAATATAGCAGATTTGTTATCAGATAGTTGAGACTGTAGATGTTCAAGCAGGTATTTCACGTGACTAGACAGTGACACAAAATCTGCTAGAAATATATTCTAAAGTACCATGATGATTTGGACAAATAAGCTTGACATTGTGGGTAATCAATTCCTACCCCCCCCCCTCCCCCGGCCTCACACCTTTCCCCGTCCCACCTTGTGTGAAAAATCCAACGACTTGCCTGTTATTTGTTGAACAATTGTCGTCATTCGAGGAAGTCAATTTCTAAGTACTTTTGGTCTGTACGATGAAAGGGCAATCACCTCTGTTTTTCACATTGGGTTTACATTTATATTTTATCTTCATTGTTTTCTTATAGAGGTATGGCGCTGTATGAAAACATCGGAGGTATTTTAGTAGATAGGGATGTCTTCGAAACATCACGTGAATTCTGGGGAGGGCTAGACCCCTCTATCCTGGCCGAGGTGATGTTTGCAGGTTTGAACAATTAACAATTTATATTTACAGTGTGGCGAAATGAAACAATCACTGTTCCTTCATAACTCGGTCACCATCAGCCACTGTTCATCTACGACTTAGTTACTGCTTAGTCACTGCCTAGTCATCTATTAGTCAAATATCATATTCACCGCTTAGTCAACAACTAGTCACTACTCCTTCATTACCATTCAGCTAAACCATTTACATCTGCTCTTGTTAATTATTCGGTCGAGGCTTAGTCAATTCTAAGTCAGCACTCAGTCATTCACCCCAATGTGGAGTCTGACACCATACAGCTGAAACCTATTGACTTACTAGTCAGCCCCTTGGTCATATATCTCAATACTTCTCCGCCTCTGTGTAGTCAACATTCAGTCACCACACATCACCACACCACCATTCATCATCGCTTAGTCATCCTTTAGTCACTGCTTAGTTATTAGTCAGCCATCTGTCATCATTCCTGCATCGTCGCTCAGTCATCATTTAGTCACTGCTTATTTATTAGTCAGCCATCTGTCGTCACTCCTTCATCGTCGCTCAGTCATCATTTAGTCACTGCTTAGTTATTAGTCAGCCATCTGTCGTCATTCCTGCATCGTCGCCCAGTCATCATGTAGTCACTGCTTAATTATTAGTCAGTCAATGCTCAGTCGATTCTTAGTCAACGATCACACTTTATTCACGCAACTTCCGAGTACTTATTTCATCGTGATTTCATCTCTTTTATTTTTTTGCAGTTGGCAACATACTGACATTTCAACGAATCATGTACCTGTGTGTGTTCTTTAGTTTCTTCGGACCATTAGTGATAGCGATAGGTACGATGGGAAGGGACGTGTTTCGGTTCTGCCTTATCTCTGCGCTGACTATTGCGTCCTTTGCTATTGGCTTCACGCAGCTCTATGCGCCATACACTAATGTGCTGCAAAACTGTAATGAGCTGGGCTCTGATCCACGATACTGCGTTGAAGGAGATAACCCTTTCAACAGGTACGGTATGTTACGACAAAGGAATTGCACAGCTTAAAGTTTCTTCGATTTTTTTATAATAAAATATTTTCTTTTACAACAAACACGTTTTGCAACATTTACTCACGACATTTTCCACCGAGATGTTAATATATCAAACTGACATACTTTGACGTACATTTACACCAATGTGACAGATGACGTCAACTTATGCTGCTGCAGGAACGTAAGACAACGTATTAATAATAAAAATTAATCTCGGCAACAAAATTGCAATAATAATAATAATACGTATTTATATAGCGCATTATACCGGCGGTCTCAATGCGCTTTACAAGAAACAAAATGAGTACAAAAATACAGCAAATAAGAACAAAAACTTAAAGAAGCAGAAAGAATTGGAAAAATTACAAGGTCCGATGAGGGTAGTTGGTAAATAGATGGGTTTTTAAAGACGCTTTTAAAATGGTAGGGGAATTCCTAATAAGGGGTGGGGAGAGTTTGGGGGCCTCAAATGTGAGAGAACGCTCACAGTACGTCTTAGTTTTAAGTTTTGGTGGCTTTAATAGAATAGCACTGTTAGATCTGAGTGAGCGAGTTGGAATTTGTCAGGTGAGTAAGTTGGAAATATAGTTTTGGGGCAAAACCATGGATGGTTTTGTAAGTGAGGGTGAAAAGTTTGTATTTAATTCTTTCAGAAACAAGAGGCCAGTGAAGTTGGTGGAGGCTGAAAAAGGCTATAGGCCAATTCAGATGCATACCAAAATAAATAAATTTAAATTCGGGATAAGTTGAAGTATGCATGTGTTTCAACTTAAAGATCAAATGTTACATATATGACATTTGTGTAATTTGTAAGGTAATACATTTATAATTTAT
Organism: Apostichopus parvimensis; assembly: GCA_000934455.1. Lineage (NCBI taxonomy): Eukaryota > Metazoa > Echinodermata > Holothuroidea > Aspidochirotida > Stichopodidae > Apostichopus > Apostichopus parvimensis. The sequence continues at coordinate 10,149 of KN888670.1, read as the reverse complement.
AATTTTTTTTGTATATATTTTCAGTTGGGGCAGTTCAATGTACGCGTTGTTTTGGTCTATCTTGGGTGATGCTGGGTTTCAAAACAGCAAGTTTCCTACCAATCTGTATATTGTTGAGAGCGTTGGAAAGACTCTGTACGCTTGCTTCATCATCATCAGTGGAATCATATTACTGAATATGTTAATAGCTACAATGAGTAATACGTACAGTCGGGTTGAGGTAACTCACAATCTTCTTCTTTTCTGCTTCTTTTGTTTTAGTTTTATCACTGTCAATTAACAAATTATCGTGTTTTTTTTTAGAAAAATAGGAAGACAATTATTTTGAAATCATTCCAAAACGGGGAAACAAACCCAGGTCTATAATTTGATCTGATTCATCGAAATACTTGCGATAGGTTTCCAAATCTCTACAGGAAGCTTTCAAACAATAATTCCACTTATTCCATTTGGAAGCTATTACCACGGCTGGGGACATGAGCAAGTCTTAATATGACATAATCGTGACATTTGTTCTTGAAGTTTGTATGTTTTTGTCTATTTAATGCAGTATTTTTCATTTTTTTTACAGAAATGGTTTTGGCCGAGCGCTGAGTCATTCTGCATTGCAGTTTTTACTAACTTGAAAACGTATCAGTTTTTACTTGTCTTGTTACAGGAAAACGTTGACATAGAATGGAAGTATGCGAGAACTAGACTCTTGGAAGAATACCTCGGCAATCGTCCCAACAGACCGCCGCCATTCAATGTCTTCCCATCTGTTCGAATCTGTATCAAATTAACCAAGAAACTGCTTAGCTTCATAAGTGGTTGGATAACAACTTTCAAGGTCGGTTAAACGTTTTTGATCAGTTCAGTACTATAGATTTTCCTCAATGTTATAAGGTACTAATTACAGCATATCTCGATCTATACATTATGGAAGAGTCGCAACATTATCGTAAAACCACTTCTATACTTCTTTTCAGTTTTGATAAATCACCCTTCAAACATCAATGAAACGGCTGGATTACTTATTCTAACACACAGACCGTAATGATTTTTTTTCTGATCCAAGGGGTTTCTGTTGTTTATATGAAGTAAGAAGATGTTTTGATTGAGCTATTAGAAAGAATTTAAAATACAATTAATTAACATTAACTACATGACCTGCATTAAAGAGCTGAATGTTATCATCAATTTAGACTTAAAGGAGCAGTCCAGTAAGCATATTTTACAGCTGAATATCTCGAACACCGGAATATATAAAAAACATTACTAGCACACAACATTTTGTTGTTATCGCCCCATTTATGGTTCAATAACTTGGCTTATTGAAGGCCAGTGGTGAATAAATAAGGAGTTTCCTCTTTAACTGTTTAAAAATATTTTTATGGATTTTAAGTGAGAAGTGACCATAAAGTATAAACTTACATCCGTTTCAGATGAACTTTTCAAAAGATGGAACCAGAGTCATCATGGGAAATAGTCGAGGCCGGAAACACAAAACCGGTACAACAGATCAGGGAACTGCCAGGCGTGAACCAGGCTGCCCAGACGTAGTGACACAAAGACGTGAACGAAATAAGGTAATGACGTTAAAAATTTGAGATAATTTTACTGATGCATGAGCTCGCTAAAATTGACAGCAGCTAGCATACCCCAAAAAATACGAATTTTGTCATTAATCAGCAGTGCTCATCAATAATGATAAAAATTTCTTCCAAATTCCTATTTTGAAATAGAAAGGTCATAAAAAATATCATAGTTCGCATTCAATACTAAGTCGAACGGTTCCACCACAAGGGAGCTGTGACAGCTTCCTATAGTTACACATAGTTACGGGTGTCATGGGATAAAACATACACAGTACAAATAAAGGAGTTGACGTAACGTAGAATTTGAGCGCGAAATGAAAGCAATATAAATATTCAACAATACGATGACGTCATAGAATATATAATGAAAAAATCGTTCCATTGCTGTTAACGAAGTCCAATTACCTTTTTTTTCATAGAATATAAGTAAAACGACACCACAGTCAATAAGTTTAAAATTCAACGGCAGCCTGTTATTGTGTTGACGATATGTAATTTCCTTCTGGGATTCAATAAAGTTGACTTACTGACTTACGAAACAGACCCCGAATCAGAGACGGGTGTTTACTTTATAAAATATCTTCTTTGCTAATATTAATTAAAATGTCACTGTGCATGTGAACGATTCTCTTAATCTAATTTTGACACCCATTCAAGGCACTTACTAAGACTTTTCGGCGATTCTTATTGCGAATACATCCCACACTTTTCACCCCCTCCCTACCCGCAGAGCAGGGGTTCCCAATCGATTTTCTATGAAGGCCATGTAGAGGAAAACGTTGGTTGAAGCAAAGCACAATATCAAAACTAAACAAATTTTGTAAGGTTCAGGGTAAAAAGATAGAAAAACGCAAACCTAAAGCATTATGGGTCCGCATACCATTACAAGATTGTGCGACAATGTATTTTTTTTTTGCTGGCAGGATTGGAAATTTTCTTTCGATTGCGACTGAACTCATCATCCGCTCCAACCCTTACTAAAGGCAAAATATAAACCATTTTCATTTTTGTACTTTTTCTTCTTCTTCATAAATTCCAGTTAATTAAGCTATTGGTAGAGCGTTACATCAATACGATTGTAACTGGAGACTGGCTTGGGGAGAAGGGAGAGAGGAATATGGAGAATAACCGAAGAACGAGCTCAGCCTCGATTCGGAGAAGAAGCAGCATCGCACAGTATTATGAAAGTAACTTGCAGTAAGTTAATACCTTATATAACATTCAATTCCGTGCTACGAAAAAGGCCGTCGAGAGCCAGGCCAGGCCCTAAGAAAATTATGCCAGAGTCCTCCCCCCTCCCTCAACCACCCCCCCCTCCATTTTTAAAATTCTTCATAATGTCCAGGAACATTCATGGGCCAATGAACATTTTTACCGAAAATGAGAATACTCCATTGTTACACCACAGCCCCCCCCCCCAATCTCCACCATATTGACTAGTTCTGGCCCTAGGACATTTGTAATTTTTGCTTCATTATATTATGAAAATGATAATACACTATTCACTATCCCGTATTTTCCAGGGCCACGCCTCCCACTTCTTGTCAAGTCTGTACAGAACTGAATAAAATGAGATTGGGCACTATCGATGTAGCAGTTTCGAGTATGTGAACTATATTTACGATTTATGTCTTTCTCTTCTCAGATTTCATGGAATAAGTGATGCAGTGGTGTATGTCTAAATCATCTTAATCCTCTCTATTGTCGTCCAGAGTTTGACCAGAATCGTTTCTGATGCAATAGCCAATCACTTTGCGGTCGTCTTCGGACTTTCTTGTAAACACAAACAGTACCAGTTCTATGCAGTTATTTTTATTTTAAAGATGAGTCCAGTCACAACCAGTCATGTTCGTGACTTGAATAAATGGGCTCCAGTCACTGCGTTATCTCTGTGGTTATAAAACAAACACTTATCAATTTAGTGACTCGAGACACGGACTCGTTTTAAAACTGGTTAGGATTGCCGGGGGAGTGGTGGGGGTGGTAGAGTATTACTCTATGATGCTTCCGTTTGCTTTAAGGTTTAAAAACATATGTGGTTATCTATAAACTCAAATTGCAGAATAAGTCCGAAATCCATTATTAAATGGAATGTTATGGTTTAAATTGCACGTATTAAGTAAACGTATCTATAATGTAATGTTTGTATCTTTTATTTGATCTAAAGTTACGTTATATTGTGAATAATTGTCGGGATAAATGGTCTATTTGTTTTTAAGTTAGAACATGTTGCATTTAGTCTGTTAAGAGTGTTCATACAATTTTTTTTTATGTTTCAAACTTATCATCGCAAAATGACATAAGGTGAAAGCTGTTTGGAAAGTAGTTGGTGTATTCTCAGATTCCTACATTATCATTTTATCATTTAATATTAATTGAATATTTCTTTTTAATAATTTTAATTCACATTAACTTGAAGCACATCACTTATCATTCAACAATTTGTATATATTGTTAGTTACATCAAATGACAGCACATTCTAACTAAACGCTTTGATAAACTTCTGAAGTACGACATCACACGACAGAAATACAAGTCAATGTTTTATCTTCAGAAAAAAAAAATTGTGTTTTCTCTTAATATTTATTAAATTCCTACACTTTACACAGCATGCTGACATGAATTTGAAACTCATAACAATCTATCGTGGAATATAAACATGTATAGCGTGGACAAAATTGCTACAACCTTTGTGATGTTTCTCTTTCCTGACTCTGGAATACCTACAGAGGAGAAACTGGAGACAAGATGGGCGAACCACAGCCAGTCCAGTTTACCCAGTGATCAATCCTTAGATGAACTCATTCTTTCTGTTCTTTTACAGTTAATTCTAAATCGTGCCGTTGAAGTATGTCAAACAGTTACATTCATAGATTGTACACATTTACTTTAACCCTAGACCTTGTAGGCTGTGAGAATTGGACTTTAATGATCAAACCTCTATATCCAATACATCTGATGTTTGTTTTCCAATTTTTGTGATCACTGCATCATTAAATTAAGGGTGCAATTTGTGAGGAACTGCTGTGGCACTGCAAAGAGTAATACATTTTTCTCTGTTATGGAATAGTGACTGTCCCTTTTCTTACATTAACAAGGCAAAGCAAATGTGTTTGAGCACCATTGATTATTGTAGCTAACTGCTACTACACTGAACCCTGATTGGTTCTTAGTGTAACCGGGTCACGAAAAAGCATTGCAAAGCTGGCCTCTTATCAATAATGTCACGGTTTCCAACTTTCCATCAGTGAAAATTTATACTACACAACCAGCCAATGCACTTAAAATCATGACGACAGTCTTGTTAACTTTCTGGTAAACAGGAACACATATTTATTTGAACTCCTGAGAATACTTCGATGAACAGAAAGGACTATTGAAAATTCGCTTTTAATCGTTTTTAATCGTCACTTACCCTTAACATAAATCTTAAAATACTAGTTATTCTGACATTCTCGGGCAGCTGAAGAACAGATATAAAGCACTATAAAAAAAACCATCTTTCTCTGGTAATATTCCATACTGGGATATCTTTTTACTTTTGTCAGTACTTCCAACTGTCTGTGTCGCTTAGGCAACCAATCACTGCTGGCAGCAAATAGGAAGCCAACATCAAGATACAGTTAAGGAGTAATTCTATCTGCATAAACCAACAAGAATCTTTTTTTATTATTAACCGTGGAACGTTCTTCTTCACTTCCAGAATTTTTTGATAGACATGTTTTTCTCTGAATCTTTCTGCATGACCTGTAGAGGAGTAAAAAAGACGAAAAATACAGAATGTGAGCAAAAATGAACGTAATCTACAAATATTACATTATAACAGCTGGTTGTGTTTTGGAAGGAATGGACTATAGTAGGGAGTGCTAGCTTGCTTTGTAAGTGTCAAATTGGATGGCTGTTGCTGGTGGTAGTAGTCATGAAAAGTTAACATAACTATAGACAAATTACATTCACCAACAAATATGCATTATACGTCATTCAGGGATGTGCTCACACTGGGCGGCTGCACCCAGCAGTTCTGAATGCCGCCCAGCACAAACAGTATATTTAAACATTTCCGCCAGGCACTTTTTTTGATGATAATTTAACAAAATTTTACCATAACCAAAATCTGGGAGAATATACATGGCACAGAATAGGAAAAATAGCACCACCTAATGCATACTTCATGTGCAAAATTTGTCCAGTGGGTAGGGGGTACTCCACCCATGACATCCCTCTCCCAGGGTGTGGATCACACTACCGCACAATCTGCCCGGCACTCAAATATTCCTGAACACATCCCTGCTCCTTATCTCCTTGATCTGCTTGTTTCCTATTACATCAGTGATTTTTCAGTAATCCTCTCATTTTCTCAGTTTCCCTTCCATTTAATGTTCTTTGTCTTTCATAAACCTCAAACTGCATGAACTTTATTTTAATTGGCATCTTTGCACTACTCATCAAAGTGTGCAAGATCTTGCATTAAAACCCTATTTCTTCTTTTAAATTCAAAACTCCAAGGAGAAGAAGAAGAAGTAAAAAGTTCAATTTGTGTGTTACATAATTAGAAGGAAAATACTTGAAAGACAAAAGAAACAACTTTACCTTTGCAACAGCCATTTCAAAGTCTTCTTGTGTCACATGGACCCTCCTCTCTCTTAGTGCATACATCCCGGCTTCTGTACACACACCCTACAGAGATACGAGAAATGTACAATGAGTTAAACTTGTAGTTAGCATGCCAGTGACATACAAATCCTAATATACTCCATAAGACCATAACATTTATTATGCATGACTAAACATGAGAGCAGTACGATGGCAATGTTACGGATACAAGGGGAAATTTATCCGGAAAATTATCGGTTCCTTCTCACAAGCCACTTATGGTGTTTAAACATAAATACACATAGTTGGCAAAGACAACACACCAGTGTACATACTTGCTTGCCTAGTGAGCTTTGCTGTGAATGTACTGCAACATACTTTTATCAACTCCCCCCCCTCCCCTCCCTTCTCCCCAACCACTCTCAACCAAGAATTCTGGTTGAGCGCCACCATCTACTAAACAACCACGCTCGAAGACTTATTCACAAACACATGCAATGACATACCTTCACTTCTGCACCGGAGGCCCCCGGCATCAGTTCGGCAATCTTTCTGAGGTTAATACCCCGGGTGAGATTCATCTTGCGGGAATGGATTTTGAGGATGTCAAGACGAGCCTCTTCGTTTGGTGGGGGGAATTCAATCTTCCTGTCTATACGTCCTGGTCTGAGCAAGGCAGAGTCTAGGATATCGATGCGGTTAGTTGCCATGATAACCTGTTTGGTCAAAAACATACAACAAAAATATGTCAGTTGGAGGCAATTGAGGATTAATAACTGTAAATCAAAGAACTTGAAAGCTTAACGATATGGATTACTGAAACAGATAATCGACTACAGTATAAAGCATTCTTCAATTGCAATTATCAGACAGAATATTGTGCACATGAGTAGATTAGGGCTCATTTGTAATAATGCAACAATAATTGTTTTAGAGGACCTGCTTTTTATGGGAACTATACATAAATGATCAATGATCTACAATAAAAAACCTTTTCTGAAAAATTCTTTTAAACAGAGACAGAAGTTTTGATGAAGTATTTCAAGACTGCAACGTGTCTCCCGAGAAAATGATTAACCTTGTTAAGCGGGCCTCTAGGCTTTCAATTTTGTCCCTTTAAAAATACTACGTATCCTGTGTAAAAAAACCAAAGAAAAAACTGCTATACATCATTGCACTTGTACGAAAATTTGACCATTTTGTCATAGCATTTTGTGATGCGATATAAATTATTTCTTGTAATCTGCTGAACCGTGGAAAACAGCTCCGATAAGACTTTACGTATCTGTCTAGAGGTATTTTTGTCACCTTGATATTTTTGGTAGCTTCAAAGCCGTCTAGTTGGTTGAGCAGTTCCAGCATGGTACGTTGTACCTCACTGTCACCCCCAGAGCTGCCCTCTATTCTGGTGGAACCAATCGAGTCGATCTCGTCCATAAAGATAATGGAGGGAGCGTGCTCTCTACAAATAGCAAAAAATTAAAATATACACAAATAATTATCATTTCTATGATGAAAACAATGTATTGAACATGGATTCATGCTAAAGCTGGATATCATCTCTCAGTTGCCAAATCACATACACAGACTTTAAGTTAAGGATGGCGGAGGCAAGAAAAAACTATTTTTACCGACCAATGAAATGTGTCTGCTGGGTTCAATATTTCTGTTCGAAGATGGTCTGTACTTGATAATAGTTAACATGTTTTGAGAAATTATTTTCTCTTTAGTGTCTCTTTATAATATTTATCTCACTTATTTGTAGAGGAAAATCATACTTCTACATTCACAGTTGCATTTTGATTTTGAAATTTCTAACTATAGAGAACCTTTGACAGTTTAACAGACATTCCAAACGTATCAAGTTTTCGAAGACAAATCAACAACAGGGAGATTTTAATAGAAAAGTAAAGCTTTCGAAGAATAATTGCTGTTATGACATCACAGATAATCTACCGTGACCTACTCCAGGGAAGAATGGAGAGTTTAGCCTGATGAAATAAGTTCCATTCAATCAACCATATCTTGAGATGGGGACAAGATATTGAGATTGGTTTTTCTTCCAACTAAGTTTGAAATATTTTTTCTTGGATCACATTGTCTGCCACCGAAATATTTTATTTTTATTTTGTTTTATTTTGACCAAAATATCCCTTCAACAAATGTATAAATGTAAGGATTACTATACCTGGCCATAACGAAAAGTTCCCTGACCATCCTGGCACCTTCCCCGATGAATTTCTGGACCAGTTCAGAACCAGAGACTCTGATAAAAGTACACTCTGTATGATGGGCCACTGCTCTGGCCAGTAAGGTCTTTCCAGTTCCGGGTGGACCGTACAGTAGAACGCCCTGTAAATGACGACAATAACTTGTATTTCTTTGGCACTTGTTACTACAACAAACAGTGTTTTAAAGTTGTCTTTTCTTTGCAAGTTAACTCCACAAGTCCAGAAATGTTCAAACTAAATCTCAGTAGTGAATTAATCATTCTCAATATAAACATCATGATTCATAAGGAAAAGACACCCCCACCCTCTCTCCCCCTTCCGAAAAAGATCGAAATCTGCAAGAATTATTGAAAACATTGACTTCGTTACAAGATGACCATAAAAGTTCTGGGTACCACTCACCTTAGGTTGAGATATTCCCAGAGCATCAAAGAGCTCAGGATGTTTCACTGGTAGCTCAATTACTTCTTTGATGCTTGTCCAAACCTCCGATCATCTCATAGGTGGAGTCGGGAACTTTCTCTACCATCATGAGACTCACTAGGGGATCAACCTACGGATCAAATAAATAACAGAATAGAACTTGCGGTTAACTGTAACTGTCACCATGTATTAAAATAATAAGAGGATGATGCATTTGGATGAAACGAAAAAATACAGATATCGTATTCTTTTCTATCACATATTACTACTCCCTTATCTGCAGATTCTATTCCATACATTTAAGTTGAAACCACAAACTACTATTTCTGAGAGACCAAGAAGAGTCCTGCAGCCAGCATGCTCAGCACTAACACAAATAGAATCGAGTAAAGAAACTGAGTGAGATAACTGACTCTGATTGGCTGACTTTTATTTAAAGTTTGACTGTAAACCTCCAGGCAAGCAATACCACCACAAGCACAGACCAACCAGTAAGAGTGTTACTACAATTATCGCTATAACTTGACTCTCAAAATGAAACAAAGTTATGAGATTGAGAACAAGCTTAACATTCACAATTAGATATATGAGGGAATTTTGAACTATCATGCAGCACTTTCATTTTACTCTTCATACTTGTAACTACTCACCTTATTTGGAAGGATCTTATGAAGTGTGTGACTGTCATTGCGAAGTGCTACTCTTAAATTAGGTGTGATATCAGCCATGTTGATGGATTTATCTATGTCGACTACAAACTTGCCTTCTGGATGCACCTACAGTGTTACAAGAAGAGAGGAAGGAAAGAAATATGAAACTTATCAATCAACAGGTTTTTCTTTAGAATTAAAATCCCTGATACATCAAAACATCATCTGACAATTATTCTGAGAAGACTTTACAAACTGTCCTATATAAACATGTTTCTTCCATATTGAGCAGCTACCTAAAATTCATTTCTGAAATTATAACAGCATTCAACATCTCACCAGATTAACTACAATTTCAAACAAGCAAACAATGTTTGAATGGACGAGGAATTGAATGAGTGACCTTACAGGTTCAAATCCCAGCCTAGCCAAAATGTTTTTTTTATTTTTTCAAAATGCTTCCATAATTTTGTTGCCAGTTTTCCTTTGTTGATTTACCTACAAATATCTATGAAAGTAAAAATTTGATATGTTGCACAAACATCGACAAGTGTCTCTTCTCAGTAACTTGCATCTACGGTAACTTGTAGAATGTTGTTTTCATACCTTTACAAGAACCTTCTTTTTGTCCATTGCTTTCACCACTTCACCAACATGGGAACCTTGCTCTTGCA
>KN888669.1:64680-81071 GCA_000934455.1 Apostichopus parvimensis | reverse complement strand
AAACAGGATACTTAAAACAAGCACACCTTCCATCTTAAATAGTATCTGGCAATGACTTAAGCCTACTGTAAGATGATGCATGAAATACAAGTTCCATCTATCAAATATTTGGCAAAAGAACTTTTACATTTTTAAACTCTTTCCATCTACCCAACACCTGATCCAATTTCGAAAAATAACTACAGAGTTTTAAAAAAAGTCAGGACAGTTGCTGGTGTGAGCTACATCTTCAACTTTGCTTAATTCATTGCAATTGAAAATGTAAGTACCTGAAGGTGACTAAAGGGTTACCATTTAAGAACTTAATAATCAGTTCACTCTTTGTGTATCAGTAAAATATTGAAAACACTAGACTTCAATGAGCTCAAGATTGCTATACATCTCTGCATTTGTGTAGCAAAATGCCCATTTTTTGTATAGAATTATGCTATGAGATACCAGATAAGTTATTCCCTGCTTTCAAGTTTGGTGGTTTAAGTTGACTATAAAGGCATTGGTTTGTCTGTGTTACTAATGGAGTCCACCAATCAGACTTAAGACATGGGATGAAATCAAAATTTTTATAAAAATTTGTGGCGAACTGACCAGTCAGGAAATCGGGTAGTACCCGAGGGCGCAAAGGGGACGGCGGGATGCAAAACCTTACTTGCCTGGGCACCCAGCTCACCAACAGTGGCTGGATAACATTAACAGCTTATGTTGGGACAAGTGTTACAATCAAGCCACCTACCTTTTCCTTCTTTTTGTCTTTTCCATCTTTTCCATCTTTGCTCGATTTCTTCTTTTTCTGTTTATCCTGAGAGGCTGACTTGCCTTGTCTATTAATGCAAAGACGAAGAATGATAATTTACATTCAAAATATGTTGAATTGTGGTAAAATCTGGACTGAAAAATAGTAAACAATGCAACACACAACCCAAACAAGTCTCTTTGTCATTAACCTGGAGAGAACAATCATGGTATGTAACCTCTCTGTAGCATAGCTCATATAAGGGATTACCATCAGCAACCATTTTCTGCCATGACTCTACCAAATGGTAGAGAATAACCAGAAAGCCAGTTGTCTTTGTGATTCCTTGCCATATAATTTGCTCAAAAATTTGACATATCTGACTTATGTAGAGCAAGTGAATTAAATTTGTCTAATAAATTAAGTGAGATTCAGAAGAGATCAGAGATATCAATTTCTTATTTGTAGCACTCACTTGTGGGCATCAACCAATTAATTGTGAATTAATTTAATTCACTGGAAAAGTTATCAATTTTTTTCCCCAAGATGTTTCAATATCCAGAAAGAACAGTCTTCCTTTGTGAAATATAGACACAAAGATGTTCTACATATATGAGCAAATGGACATTCTTTTATCAATGTTGAGCTAGCAAATAAGGTCTACCACCAACCATCCCTTTAATAATTGTTATTAAAGAATGAGAGTTACATGAAGTTGTTTATACACTGTGAAATATTTCCACAACTTACTGCCACAGCCAAAGTCATCTTGAATAAATCACAGAGAATAAGGCCCATTGTGAGACCATTTGATCCCATGAAGCTTGGGGTGTGAAAAGTGATAAGAGCCACTTGAGTGTGTTTACAACACCAACACAAGAGTACCAACTATTTGAAGCTGATTTCATTTCCTGGATGACTATTTATGTATAGACCTGCTGAAGATCACTCAAGATATATTTTATTTAGGGCCCATTCACCGGTACAGCTGAATAACTATTTATACAACATCTGGCACAAACTTCCTTCTACAATTTAATCAAATAATTCTCTGCAAGCATTTCAAAAGGGTCTAAAACTATGCTCATTCATAATTATCGACCCTAGCAATACCAATACCTGTTACATAGACATGTGACATGTATTTATGTGTATAGTTATTTTTATAGTTATCGTGTATAACCTATATTTTCTTTTCTTTTGCACCAATTGGTCACTAGCTTTGATAAACAGCGTTGTGTTTTTCTAGTGTCCATCATATATCATCATTCCTCAGTTTCATTAATTACTACTTGCACTCCAGTTTTGTATGCCATATGAGAAATAAATTTGAACTTGAACTAAACTGAGCTGAAATTGACCAAACTATGTTCACCAAAAGAAAAGCATTGCATTATAAAACTCACAGATTAGTTGTAGCTGTCATTTTGGAGTTAAAATGTTTACAAGGATTACATACTTGGACAGATGTTGACCTCATGTAATCTTTGACCTCTACCAATTTCAATAGGGTTCTTGCACTCACTAAGCTGGTTTTACATACTACTGTTAGTACTCACGATGACCGCAAATGACCTTTGACCTCCACCAATTTCAATAGGCTTCTTGTACTCACCAAGCTGGATCTACATACCAAGTATGATGTTCAACAAAGATGTACATTTTGAGTTAAATCGTGTTTACAAAGTTTTCAAGATTTGACCTCTGTTGACCCAAATGACCATTGAACTTCATAGAAAAGAAAACAGTTCTTGAACCCAATAAGACAGATCCACATACCAAGTATGTATGTGTGTATTTTAGATCCTCCTGCAAGCAGGAACTCGCAAAAGGCCTCATTGGCTTATCAAAGCCGCAAGCTGACCGAAGTCAGTCTCTTACATTCATATTTAACGTCCATGATTATGAATTGTCAACAACTCTGTAACTGGACGACATACATTAGTCTTTGAGTGACTCCAACCGGGACCTTATGATGGAAGGCACCGGCGCTAACCACTGAGCTAACACTCCAAGTATCAAATTTATTCACCATGAACTTTTCAAGTTACTGTGTTTATAAGCATGTGTCACATACACACAGCCATCATCATCACATAGATTCCTGCTGCCTCGCGGCAAGAAATAAAAAAGGACAAGGGGTTTAGTGATTTGTTTCCAACTTTCATATATGAGAATATTCAAAGTAACATTGCAGAAAATATTTTCAGCACGGTTACACATCAAGTTCTGACCAGTGTTTACAAAGCTCTTGAACTTGACTTTGGATTTCTGTTGACCTCAACAAATGAATGCAGTGATTTAATACTTACTAAAGTGGATCTACATACCATGTAAGAAGTTCCCACAAGCTTTACTTTTGTTGGAGTTACTGCATAAATGTTGGCAGCAATTGACCTTTGACCTCTACAAACACCTTGGCGATTCTCATATCCCCATATGGTACTTCAAATCAAGTCCATCCAAGCTTTAAATTGCTATAATCATGTTTACAAGGTTTCCATATTTTGACCAATAGATGGTAAACTTAACAATATGGATGTCTTATTTACTTATGAGAGGCAACAGTTAATGATTTTCTTTATCACAATGCAACAACGTAATGTGATGGAACTAGCTCATTTGAAATCTCAAGACAAAACATTTCAAGCTAATCACATAAATCAATTCACTGTTAAATGGTTCACAAAACTGCTTAGTAAAACTTCATTCCTATCTTCAGAAGTTTGGTCACAATAATTATTTTACAAACATCCTACTTAGGCCTAAGTCAACTTTCATAAAATATGGGGTTACATCGCTGCTGTGTTGCAGACACATACATATTACAGACTTTGTGTAAGCTGTGTGAATATTACATCAGCTACTATTTTGACAAGCCATGTCAAATGGCCGTTAAATGCTATGTGAACTTTTGGTTGCCTACCAAATGCCATGTGCAACACATGGTAGGCCTTGGTGTACCCACAAGTTTTGTCAAGCCTAATTTAAATAAGTTTAGATGGCTGACGTTTTGATCCTAGCAGTAGCAAGATCTCTTCAGAGGCTAACTGAAACAAAAACAGATGGACAAACAGTATATTGGACAAACGAGCAATGAACTTAGCAAATTAGACACAACAATGGAGAGGAAAGCTGAAAGAGAATAGAAATGTTTGCAATTGGCATTATTTATATCTAGCCTAGGGGCCTAGCCTATTAAGTAATAAGGAACTATTTTGAAAAGGCATATTTTCCTTTCACAAAATTGAGATGAGCAGCCAAACTTCGGCTACTCCTAACATATTGTTACCTAGGCCTAGCCTACATTGGTATTAAAAACTGGAGCGACCAGATTGTGGTACGAAGCCTAGCCTACTAAGTTAGGCCTAGCCTTAGGTTAGCCTAGCGTTAGGCCATAAGCCCCTAGTCTTTGATTAGCCTACCTCGAGGTTTCATACAATCGGTGAAAGACAACGGATGACAAAGACTCGTCTCGAAGGAATCGACGAAGCTCCTGAACATGTTGAATATGTTCAGCCATAGTAGTGGCCATCTTCTCTAAAGTTACAATTACATAGCTTACTCGCGCTATTTAATTCTTCGTGTTGCGTATGCTTAGCGTTAGGCTTGAGAGCCGTGCATTTGGAGTACGTTCAATTGTAGCTAGCCTGTACTGTCAATGGTAACATTACTTGAATTAGGCGAAATAACAAACGCTTATTATTTAGATGTGACTAAGCACAACTTTGGGACTGTTCACTGATCAGCAGTGTGACATGCATTCGCGTAAACCATGAACGACACACGGAAGTTACGTCTCCGTATGAACAAGGATTTTATGTCATTCAATACGCTCTTGGAATATTGTTCCCAAGAAAGTGCGCCTTGCCCATGTAATTTTACACGACTGTAACATACCCGTATCATCAATCATGGGCGTCAATATAAAGTACGAAGAATGGAAATATGTGGGTGGGGGTGGGGATACTGACATATTCAACCATGTGAATGCTATTATTGTCCCGACAAACCAAGCGGACATGAATCTACATGATAGCCAACGGTGGAATTGTCTCGAAATTACCCATAATTGGAACAAGTCATGACTTGTTGCTGTGAAACGTTTTACTATTTTAGTATTACTATTTTAGTACGTAGGAAAAAAGATTTTCCCCGAAAAGGAAATTCGGGATATCGAACATATAATTGCAGAATAAATATTTAGAATTTAAAATGAAAAAGAAATATACAATCAATGAAAATAGTAATGGCAAGAAGAGAAACACATGCACGATAAACAAACACGAATTAACATACACAATATATTCATCGATGCATGGTATTGAGTTATTTTTATCATCAGAGTACCCCTATCTTGCGAAATTTAATTTATATTCTCAGACCTGGACTACTTTTCCGGCTTCCCTTTCTTCGAAATATCGACTTTGGCGAGGTGAGGCGGGGGGGGGGGGGGGGGGGGATTCTTGAACAGTGTAGGCCTATATATGTTGCAATATTGCCGACTATTTTATCTCGACCGTAAAAGTGCCTTTTTATCTTGAATATATGTTTCCATTCCGCCTAGTTTGTTGAAATTGTAACTTTTTATGACCAAATTGTCGGTGTTTCAAAATGTCGGTGTTTTATCCACATTTTACTCCCTGTAGGCCTATATTACACGTAACAATAGTTAGCGTGGTTCAGGATCCCTGCGGCATTGCATTAAAATTGTTAATTTCGAGATAATACGTCAATATTTTGAGATCATAAACTTCAAAAGTTAGAGATAATAATCTCGCAATTGAGTCAACATGAACAATTATAACTGTCTGCCCGACAGTGATTCATCCGTCGCCCAAACGGAGACTGTTCCCGACAACTATTTCCCCTTCAAACGTTATACAATTTTATTTTCCATGACAATTGTAAAATTCGCAGGCAAATCATTTCTGGTCGTGGCCATGGGGAGGGGGTACATGGTTGGTATATAGGTTTGTATCACAAACTCCCCCCTCCCTTTCCTGTTTGTTTTTGGTTGCATCCAACCATGCATGCGTGCATGTGTTTTTCCGTGTAGGCCTACGTATTTCCAGGACAGCACTTATATTTATGATTATAAAAAGAAACAAATTTGGATGCACGATCGAGGATGATATGAAACAATTAATGTAGATTTGAGTTTTTCCCTTCAAAATTAAGACCTTACGGTAATTAGGCTGATGAAACGAAGGCCAGATTAGCTGCACAGGCGCGCGAGCGATGAATTTTCCAAGGGAGGGGCGAAGCCTGTAGGCAAACTATAAGCACGTAGCGCCACCATAAGTTGGCGCGGGCCGTTCAAAAAATATTTGGCCGAAAATGCCTTCTAGATCGCTGGAAATGGCACTTCCCAGGCCTTTAAAGTTGCATCTAAGCATTTTCTATTTTTCTAGCGATATCATAAAAAACATGCTCGGGGGGGGGGTCGTCCCCTCGCCCCCCCCCCCTTGGCTACGCGTCTGTAGCTGCGTCGTATTTCGCGAGGGTTATTCTTTTCTTTGGCGAATATATTTTGGAGGCTGTTTCCTTTTCCTCGCGAAATAGCGTCTATTATGACAATTTTGATTTTTCGAAAACTTTTTTAGCAAGGATAAAGTTTTCAGAGAAGCATATATATTACGGGCGTCTGTTTTTTGTTTTAGTAAACGTATTATATGCAAAGTTAAAATGTTATTCTCGATTATGCTTTGGAGAAATATAATTCTATAGATTCGCCTTCCCTTTGTAGAAGGGGAGCAAATTCTTCAAATTTACATTCACTGATACTGATAGGTGCATGAACATTTATGAAAGTGCGCCCCATGCCCAGACTATCCCGGCTGATTGCCAAAAAAACAAACAAAAAGCTACAGAATAGTTTAATGACCACCGATTTATGATGGAGATGAGGGAGGGAGTGAGTATCGCTTCCTCTGCTCCCCCTTTCAGGGTTATTAGTGTAACAGTTAGACCAATGGGAAGTTTAGTGGTCTTTTTAAAAAGGGTTGGATTTTTTTGTAATATTATAACAGCAATTCACAACTTTCTATTGCTCTGAATATTAATAATATCAAAATAAACCAAAACTGTTAGCAAACTGCTTATCCCCTAAAGAGCCTGTTGAAGAGAACCCGTAAAAGTAAGAGGGCCTGACGTTTCGATCCTAGCAGGATCTTCTGCAGAGGCTAAATGACAAGTTACAGTAACAGAAGGGACAAATACACACACAGAATACAAACAGGTTAATGAGCAGGGTGAACACAAAGAGATAGATGTAAGAGGATTAGTAGACAAGGGATGGAGATAAGAGAGAAACCAACAGGGTGCAGAGGAAAGGTAGGACCTCAACTCTTCCCCCTGCTGGTTACTAGTTGTAGGCACTGTGTTCACCCTGTTCAGCCTCTGAATAAGATCCTGCTAGGATCGAAACGTCAGGCCCTCTGACTTTTACATATTAGTAATAATATCCAACACAAGAAAATGGATTTCAAACCAAATTTATTTGCAAGCAATTACTCAGTTGTCATTATTTATACAAACCAAAACGTTTAATCACAAAAGTGTGATGAGTGAGGCATACTCTTTCCAAATTGATAATTGCAGGAATTTAAATTTCTTTTGAAAACTTTGAAAAAGGAAAGGTAGAAGAATAGGGTGACAAAACTTGCATAGCAGCTGTAATGGTATGAAAACAATTACTGAATTCAGTAATAGACACAATGTGTACAATGAACATGTAAAATATCAGTTTCAAGTTAACAATAAATTTAAACCACTGGATAAGTTCATTGAGCAGAAATTGCATTGTATGTCACATCAAATGGAAGAGTTGACGCACCAGGACAATTTTTGTCAATATTCTACTATAATCACCAATGCCCAGCCCCTTACTCCCCTTCCCAGACACACACACACCCCTTAAGTTTTCAATTGGAACCACAACGGTAATAGACTGCCATCTTAGATTGTAAGAGTAATGGCAAACTTCTACAAAATATGACACAAATAATATAACATGTGGGAAAAATTTTAAAAAGTACTACAAATTTACATTATTGTTAATAATAATTTAATAATTTGTCATTAATTTGTGACACACTTTCAAATCTGATTTGAGAAGAAGGCACAAACACAATTTAATTGTCATTAGGTAACCATTGAATGGACTGAAAAAATTAGCTATATGACTGACAAAAGACTGGAAATATCATTAAAATAATTATATCATAGAAACTGGCAATTTCAGGTCAAGGTACAGTACAACACTTTTAGTTCAAAGTATATTTTACTAATGGAACTTAGGTCATAATGAAAAAGTATGGTTGTCCCGAGGGGACAGACTAGTTGTAGGCTTAATTTATGTTACCATAAGTCAGCAAGTCTAGTTATACCAACAAGTCCAGTCTGCAACTAGTTTGCCCCTTCAGAACCACCGTAGTAAAGACAAACGGAATATTCAACAAATACTTTTGGTGTTTAGCTTTTATAACATGTCTATAAAAAAAATTGAAATTGAAACTGATATTATATTGCTTCTGGAATTGTATTTCCAGCAATGAAATACAATTTGGTGAAGCATTTTTCCCTCCTAGCATGACCTCTCCACATCCTAAAATTCAGGGAATAATATATCCAGGTCACATGGCAAAATGCTATGTAAAGCAGTCAAATTGCCCTCCTTTTATCAGGGTTATGTTGGGTCAGAGGAGGCCTGCATGACCTCTCCACATCCAAATTCAGGGAATAATTTAACCAGGTCACATGGCAACATGCTATGCAAAGCGGGCAAATTGCTTCATAATTCAAATTTGTATGGCATGTTGTGTACACGAAAGCATACTATTTTCAGTGTTTATGTAAGATAAAATGGAATAAAACTGAAATATGCTACACAAAATGTGACCACTAAATTACTCTCTGTACATTATTTGCAAAATTCCTTTAATGGTTACTTATGTAGGTTATGTATTCTTAATCGTCAAGTAACAAATTGATTTCCAACACCACTTTCATTGAATAAGTTTCAGTCTTTGCATTTGTGACAGCTAACATAAGACACGTTTTCGTACAGCAGACCTTGGGGCCTGCGACCGTACCGACCCACACCTACTGAACTGATGTTCAGAATGCATGGAGGTCACCACAGGGCCCCAAGTTGGGCCAAGGGGAGCAATTCTAGCACTTTTAGCAGCTTCAAATCAGCACAATTTGGAGGTACACAGAAATAAACTTGTAAAACATGGGGCAGGCACGAGAGGGCACAGCAAAAGTTTTTCTTTGTTAGGGACACAATCAACATCATTCCCCACCCCCCCCCTTCCATAGTAATGTGACTGGTATCAATATCTCATCAGTTCAGTCATGAAAATTGTTTTTAACAAGGTCAATACAAGTAGCTATCAGAGATAAAATTAGTCCAATGAATTTGGTCACAAAAGTTATTTGCTTTCTTGCTGATTTCAACATTCGTTACAGGTAGAGTATTTATTTACAAATTATTGCTCATAGTATTTGTCACAATTTGTAGGAGATAACTTCATAATGGGTTCTTACATTGACAAAATGGAGTTTCAAACAAACTTTTGGTTTGCAACTTTAAGTTTTCACGATGGACGAAATGGTGCTTGGCAAACCAAGTTATGCAAGTAAGGTGACACAGTAAAATATTTACTGCAGCTGTCTTTCAAATTTTGCCCATATTCAAGTGATGCTCTCCACTGTAATCTTAACAGAATAACTTGCACTGAACTCATGAACATTGAATTCAGCTCTGCATGTAGTATTAGCTGCTGAAAGTCTGGTTGAAGTTCACATACATTTCATCATGGCATTTTCCCCTGTGTATATCTTCCAAATAGATGCACCACTTTAGTATGATTTCATCCATTAAGCTCATAATTCAACTTTTGTGACTCTTGGTCCTCTTTTCTTATCTGATTTTGCTTTCTTCTTTTTGTCTCCAGAGGGTTGAGGTGGCTGAAAACCAAGAAAAAATAAGCTTTGATTTTAAAATAATGGAGGTCACTTGCATTTCTGCAAAGCACTTAGATAAAAAAAATTGGTATATTGATATATGTAGAGAACACCTAGCATCATCAAAGCTGGGACAGTGAACATAACAATGAGAGACACTTCCCTAAACAGATGTGGAGGCATGTTTTCTTGTTCAAGGAATACTTCTGTATTTTAGCTTTAAACTTCAAATATACTCTAAAGAACACTAACTGTCACAAAGTAGATAATAAGTCTCAATTTTCAGAGAGTCACTGGTACTCGCTGCTTATTTCACTCTCTTTCAATCCTTCACCACTACCTTTTGATTCTTCTTTTGCATTTTTTTAACTCAGTTCATCTTTTGCATCTTGCCATCTTCATATAGCTCAATAAATATAATCCTCTTCAATGTCTGTTTATATTCATGTTTAACTTCAATAATGCACTGTCCATTCCTTCTGTTTATGCTCTTGTTTTTGTCTGTCTCTGAGGAAAAGTATGCTAGGATTGAAACATCAAGCTTTGTAACTTTTTATAAATTCGGCTAAAGATGATTTTTTATTACGTAATCAGTCTGTTTATCAACTCTCTTTTATTTTCTATCGTTTTGGATTTTATTTGACTGAGACCTGACATTGACTAGCTCGATCCTCCTCATTTTGGAGGCTACATTAAAACAGTAGGGTTTTCGTAGTTCAGAAAATGGGACATTTGATCTGAAATTGAAATTCCTTTAACAGATTGATTCAAACTAACACACTTACACATTCTATAAAGTGATGAAGACGAGAAGAGAATAAACATTGCATCTACTTAGGCAAGAAATATTTGAGAAGCAACAGAGTTTCACAAACAAACAAACAAACATACAAACAAAGAACTGCATAGAAAGTGTAGACAATGAACTCCAAGGAAGAATTATCACCTCTCTCTACCATTGGCTGATCAATTAATAAAAAAAAGCTGTCTTAACTTACCTGAAACTGTTGTCGATAAGGATTGAAGAAACCAGCTTCTTTAGGAATGATGTTAAGCTCTTGAGAAGCCTAAATTTAACACAAAAAAATGTATATATTAATAAACAAAAGTATTCAACGAATTAAACATTCCAGCCAATGAGGATAATATGTAAATCTAATTTGTAACGGGGGGGGGGGGGGGATTTCATTTCTAAAATTCCATAATCATTATCCTGCCCTACTTATAATGAAAACAATCAAGAGAACTGGATCTGATATAGCTTTTCAAAACAGGCTATTGCAGGCATGGTAGAGTTTCTTCAACTTATACATCACAGGCTTGGTCTTTCTATTCAAAGAAATTGGTGGTTTCAAATGCAATGTTCTTCTACCCTTAGTCTGTAAATCAGACTGTCAAATGTAGAAAAAATCTTACCAAATTGAACATTTGGGTACTATACTCATCCAAAAAGCCAACGTCTGAACTGTACGTAATAGCCCACTTTAATATGTTCGCAACATCCGATTTTTTCTTCTCCAGACAGGCATGGGTAATTTCTGGTAGTTTTAATGCCATATCTCCAAAGAGGCCAGCATTTTCCATGATAATAGACAGTGCTGAAGAATAGAAATTCAAGATAAATTACTTTGTATTACAGGGCTTGGAGTTTCTTCAATGTGAATACCTCCTGCACCCCCCCCCCCCCCACTCAAGTTTTTGCACTGGACAGTATGAGCCGATCCTTCTTTTTAATTGAGGTACCCGTAGGAAATGTTCTTGTTTGCGAAGGATAGAAGCGAAGGAAGTGGGGTTTTTTTTATCATGGAAATGCATTAGGATATATCCGGACAAATTAAGCCTATCTGTGATAATAAGGTGGCTCAAGACATTTAAATTAGCATATGTATACACATTGATGGCTATTCATCTTATTACCACAATTAGATATAAATTGCATTTCAATGAACAAGCAGATGAATTTCCTTCCCATATGTCCTTCGCGGCAAACAAGAACTTTTCTCCAATGGAACTTTTTGATCGAAGATGGGATATTTTGAATCTTGTAATCTTTTCAGGTTTTCTTGGAGTCATACCAAGAATCTTGAAGGTCAGGTGCATGAAATGAAATATCAATAGTGCGTGTGTAAGATGTTAGTCAAGAATCATTGTTAGATACAAGATTTAGATCTGAATAAATTTACTCCAATCTATAACATGTATATCTCTTACACACTAACCTACTCATCACCCATTTAAGAAAACTGTTAAATAATAAAATTAAATCTGATTTTTTTTTCATTGTTTCACTCTGTAAGTTATATCATGTAGTAGCACCTAAATTACTTCAATTTGAACCTATAAAAGACTATACACTGATGGTGGGGTGGAGACAGGGGGGGGGGGATGGTAAGTCCCATAATTGTAGGGATGGAAATCTTGAACTACATAAAAGGTTCCATAAACAGTGAATACATACTGATATCAAAGATAACAGCTGTTGAGAGTAGTCTGCACGGTTCATGAATGTTAATAACGGCATTACTATATATGGTTACTTGCACTGATCCAGCGCAATAAACCAACCTATAGTTTATATTATATATGAATGAATTACACTAACACAATGGAATAAGCCTTCCCTTAGGTAAACATATAACAAGCCATTGATGATAAGGGTGATTACAGTATCCAAAGTACTGCTTATCTAATCCAAACTTGTCTGCATGATAACTTTGTGTAAATTATAGGACCATAAATCAGAAGACAGAATATGGTGAACTTTACATTGCGACTGAGAGTTGATACCACACATTTATCTGGGTGTACTAAGAGTGGAATATGTACCTTTTTTTTCACTCCTTTTATCATTTTGTAAAATAATGGTCCGTTTTCCAGTGGCAAGTATATCATACATAAAGTTCAATGCAAAATTAGAAATCGCACAAAATTCAAGGCTAATTTGCAACCTTTATCATAGATCTAGCAACCTGTGAAGTTGGTATCATGAAATTTGATGTAACACACTCAGCAAAAACTTTGGAAACATTTTCAGGCAACATCAGATAGTGAAAACATCCTAACATCATAGATAACAAACTAAATACTCTTTTTTATTCAATAACAGCTTTGCATTTATTTCTGCTGAAAAATTTGCTACAATATTTGAAAATTCCTTTCCACATGGGTTTGCAACTTCCAATTACTTTCAGACATTTTCTAAGTGTCAAATCAACCAATTAAGTTTTTGAGGGAGGAAAAACATACTTTTGAGGGTGATAGTAACATGCTTGTTGAGAGTGGAGCATGAGTAACCTCTATTTGATATCTAGCATATCTACTGATGACCTTTAAAGAGAGTATTATATATTCTGCAGGCAATTGATCTTTTTTAAAAAACACTTGTCTTTGAAGAGGAGCCAAATTTACCTTCTTTTGTTTCTTCATCTGTTGGGAAAGACATCCCTGGTTCAAATCCTTTCTGAACGAGAGTTGTCCTGGATGTGCCAACTACCTGTCAGACATAAAATATTGAAAAAATTGTAATTAAACTAATTTATTATCAGTATATATACATTTCTAATTCGATGCAACTACCCTTTGATGATAATCCACATAAAATATTTAAAAAAAAAACGAGATTCGCATGTCCAGTCAACGTGGTGAGAAAATGTAAAATGAGTGCCAATCCCAATTAAAGATCATTAATACTGCCCCCAAATATGCCAGAATATCACATAATGGTCACCGGTGCTGGAATTTCAACACACAGAATACCAGCTTCCTAAGTAGTGATTCACATGACACTGAATTGTATATTTGAATAATTCTCAATGACTGGGAGTAAATTGGAGGGTTAGAGTCTCTAAGAAAGAACTTTTGAAAACTTCTAGGAAACTTTTAGAGTGCTAAACTTTGGGGCCAATGATGATGACCTCATGGTGATGTTGATCATGAAGTACAAACTGATTTCAGAAACCATTTTTTTTATTACTCTCTCTGCAAGAGAAATTGATTGGAATTTTTGTCATAAATTACAACTACTGTATTCATAAATATTAAAATTAGTATTTAACTTGTTTCTGTGCAATCTCCACAATAAAGAGAGAGAGAGATAAAATGTGTTTCATATCATAAGCATGTTCAAGCTATGCTTTATGAGTCATGTACTGTACTCATTCAACTGCCAAACATGACAATGATTTATAGTACTAGGCAGTAAACAATTTCCCAAAGCAACGACCACAAAATTCTTTAATTCAGATCGGTGAGTCAAATTGATCTTGCATTCTCTTACTGTGGATTTTTAGGGTTAAAGTTTCATTATGCACTCCATTATAAGCACACCTCATCCAGCTGTCAGATTTAACAATTTAAATTGAACAAATTCTCTTTGGAGTAGTTCGTCTTAAAATGTTTCTTCATTTGTCAGTTTGTTTTTTATGAGGGAGATTAGCTGTGGCTAACCAAGTTCTCCTCTTTAAATAAAATTTAAATACAAAATAAATAACTAGAATGCTTTGAGAGCGGGCAGTGCAGTTATATTGGTAAAGATTGAACAGAGGTGACACTATTTGTCTTCCTAGCATGTTTAAGGGACAACCATGATAACATTAAAGGACTTGCATATTCTTACAGTTCTCATTCTTGTTATCAGCAGTTCAACCATCTGATAGGTCTTCTCGTATTCGTAAGTCTCCAAGAGACTGTCCACTGCTGCGATATGTTGAGCTCTCTTTTGCAGGTAAAGTTTCCTAACTGAGAACAGTTGTAACAGGTTGCAAATTAAGAAAGACAAACAGACCTGTATCAATTCAATGTGAATCTATGTTTACTTAATAAATAACATAAGAAACCATTTGGTTCATGACCTCAGAGATACATATATTTGATGCAAAATACTACCCAGGTGAATACATATTTGAGAGTCTGAGTGAAATCTTTTTCACATAGAAGTTATCATATTTTTAGCTTCTATAGGCAATACAGAGGTTATGATTAGATTAATCAAGGCAATTTTGTCAGAGCTGAATATTTTCACAACACACTTGAAATTTTGTTGAGTCTATCACGTTGATGGACCGGTGTTCTTCTGAGGGTGTTCATGTGTTATAGACTCGAAGTCTTCTTGCACTCAAGTCTGTACGCTCACTTCAGAACTTTACCTTACTTGTACAATAGTAACTGTGGCTTTCTACTTTAAGTCATACTTACAATTATAAAATGAATAAGTGTATGCTATGTATTATATGATCAACATAGTGATGCAAAAGCCAGCACCTCTTCCTGGTGGGTATCAAAATTCAGAAAAGCCCTGTCCTGCTCACTATGGCTGTGGCTCTATACAACATGGTAGTTATATTGTGATCCAACAAATCATTGCTACAATGTAATTAAATGACCAAAACTTGACAAAGAATATCTATAAAAATGTGCTGTTAATTTTTATAAAAAATGAATGTCGGCCACTGTAGCATTTTTACACAATTTGATACCACCGTATTGGTGCATATTGTGGTATAGGCCTATAACTTACAGTACAGAATAACTTACAGTATTACGAATTCAGGTAACCAAGGCCTAGACATAGATTATTCCGACCAACACACGTTACGAATTTTTGAAACACATTTTGCAGCTAATGCATCGTAACCTGCAATATATTGGACTAGGAAGGATACATGTTTGTACGTCTCGTTCCGATCTCTTTTCGTCGTCCTTAGTTGAATCGTTTTCATCGCCTCCTGTGGGTTTTGGTAAATCTTCTGGTAGAATCTTGTTTTCGTCGGTTGTTTGCTTGTGAGACTCATCGTTTGTTGTGGAACTAGGAGCACTATCACCGGGCTCACACATAACTTGGTACTGACAAACCAACAAAATCATAACAAATTTCATTACATGAACAGTGGACGCCATTTTCAAGTATGTAAGCGTTTCCAAGGCAAACCAAACCTCTCAGCGGGGTTGCAGAGAACTTGTTCACACGAAGTGAACATGGTTACGAAAATAAGGTGAACAAGGTAAAAAGATACGTATCATAAGATAAACAACAATCACAGCATGCGTGAGACCACGGTCACAAAAACATTCCTCATAATATCGAATGGTATAAACTTTTGGAAGTAAGTACTACCTTCAAATGCATGTATAGCATTTAAACATTTTCTTTATCATTTAAAATTGTTTAAAAACAATATTTCATACATCACATAGACCTAATGTTTCATATTGTAATTTTAATAGTTGTATCCAAATCAGACTCGATTAATAGTATGATAGGGTTTGATAAAATAATTGGGATCAGCTGATTACACGGAGCTGTGGTTGCAGCTACATATTACACTGACTGTCTAACGTCGTAAGCGTGTAACTCATAATGCATGGACCATGTCTCTAGTATACAGCTTTGGGTATACGTTTCACTTTACACGTTACAGTAACTTAGTAAGCGCAGGTGGAAACAGTATAGTACACAATTAGTACAAGCACACATATAAATAACAGAGATGGCAGACGTGGCGACAGACATATCACCTCAGGTACTTGAAAATATTTCAAAACCTTTTAGTGGAATTTGGGTTATGAATATATCCGTGTTGTAAAACTTAGATTATTACGTATTTTATCAATCATCTGCACTTGTGTAAATGTTGTTAATATGTTGTAAAATAACTATTTCAACAATAGGCCTGGTTTGAGTTATACACGT
>KN888669.1:32792-54765 GCA_000934455.1 Apostichopus parvimensis | reverse complement strand
TGAAGTAACTTGTACCGTACAATTAGTCCTTGTTTTTTACTCATGCTGTAGCTACCTACCACTTTCCATTTTTCTGGTAAGACCTTGATTTAATATTCGAATTCTACTTATTTTATCAATAGTTCACACCTTCACTTGTTATGATCATCACTGAAATTCACATACCAGAGTTACTCCCTTGATCATGTTCTCAATGTGAGAGCAAACAGTACGAACACTGGCCAGTTGTTTCTTTGTTCCGAACCATTTTGTGACCAAAACCTGCTTCTTGCCAACCATCTGTATATCCACAGCAAGGTGCTTGAAGTTCTTCTTGAGCACTCCACGAGTTCCCGTCACTGTCACCATCCGCGAACGGACATGTACCTCCACTGCAAGGAAAAAAAGTTGAGACCAAAACGTTAGTACATGAAAAGATCATAGTTTGTAGAAAGACACAAAGAAAGGAAATAATATAAAGAATTGGCCTTCTGTGCAAGATCATCCAGTTTGTCATTTCACACTAGACAGTACCATAAATGAGTCTGATATACATCAATTATCACTTTTTTTTTGGCCTAAATTTCTTCTTTGGAAAACTTCCTTTCCACGTTAGGGAGAAAATAAAATCCAAACATGTTTTGAATTTCTGTGTCTTTTCAGATCTACAAATAAAGAGAGGTTAACTGAAGGACTATAAAAAAATTTTTTTAAAAGGATCATGAAAGCTTGCTACATACTGCTACCACTGATGATTGAAAGCAAAAGTTTTGCAAGGCCATTATCATCAGTTGGTTTGTAGAATATCATTAAAGCATCATTTGCATAAATTCAGTCACCAACTTAGGGCAATCTAACTTGAACTACTGGGTATTTATTACTCCACAAAAGTTTAAAATTAATTAACAAATATCTTTTATACATTTAGTATTTTATTGCATCTATAGAGAAAAGAAAAAAGTATATCACAAATTTAAACCCTCTTTAGTCTGAAATGAGCCTTGACTAGTTAATCCAATGAACTGCATATATTGAAAGTCTTCCCGAAAAAAACAAAATTAACCTTGAAGAAGGCTATCATATCAATAACTGAAGACGATTCAGTAATCCTACAATGCTCCAGTCATCCCTCGTGTACTCAACCCCCTCCAAGTATTGCCTAATGCATGAGATGCTAGTAATGGTGTGTGCTTGCTGTGGCTTAGCTCCTAAATCAGTATGCTGGGTAGTTAGCCATATACGCTATACGGCCTAAATTTCCACAGTAATATTAGAGGTAATATAAATACAGTAATGTTGCACCATTGTGTTAACAGCTCTAATAAGCTAGGCTATAGTTAAAGCACAAGATGCAGGCCTTTAAGGTCATAACACAGGGCAATTCTACACAGAGGTCTTATCTATATGGCAACAGGTGTGAGAGAGTGATTGCTACCACACTGCATTAGACTATACAATGGGTCACTGTAAGGTCAATGTAATAGCATGGACCATACCAAAGTCCTGATGGGGAGGCCCATAAAAGCCAGATATAAACACTGGAAAGCATTTGGGTCACTTCACCTTTAAGACACATGCATAACTCACCATCCTGTGGTATCTTGACCGTTCTATCTGAATGTATGACCTTCATGTTGAATGGTTCTGAAAAGAAAACAATATGAGCAATGTCACTGTTTAGATGAACCTATGAAATGAAAGATGACAATCATACTATCAACAGGGAGTAATTATCTGTTATCGTATCGCAAAATAATATGTAAAGATGAATAACAGTTATGAACCATATCATTTTATAAGACGAACCGAGGCCTTTAAAGCTGATACACAAAAGATGAACACTAAATTGTTTCCTGAGGAACAATAATACTCATACTCCACCACAGTTCAAGATGTAGTCATGCTGCATCCTTTCTTGCTGTATACAGCCAACAAAATTGAAATACTGTTTAATCATTTCAAATAGTTAACAAATAACAACAAATGTGGCAGTTTCCATACTGTAAGCAAGGTGGCATATGAAAAAGTCCCTCCAAAAGGATTAAAACAGCCTAGGAGATGTTGCATTTCTGTTATGTCCCATGCGTATATTGTAAGTAGTAAGATGAATGTAATTAACCTGAATAAATAAGTACACAAAAAAACGCAGGCATATGACAAGTGATATTATACAGTGAGTAATAATGGTCATCGCAGGCATATGACAGGTGATATTATACAGTGAGTAATAATGGTGGATTAGATAATAACTAATATATCACTTAGTATCACAATTTCATAGGGCAAACTGTTTTGGACTTTTGGGTCCATGTCGCGAGATAATGGGCACGGGAACCCATCAATGACTGTTTCCCTTGAATCATATTTTGACATATTTTACGTCCTGACCTTGCACCCCTACCGAGGCTTGCTATCTCAAAAGGCAAATGATCTTAGGTCTGGACTGCTTGTGGATCAGCAGTCTGAGAATCACAATTACTAGGCCTAGGCTATGCTAACATGGTATCAGTATCACTGAATGAAAGCAAGTTTAATCTGCATAAGCCATGTTAATCCTCACCAAGAATGGAATAATCTAGCTAGGCCTAGGCGTAATGTGTGGGCTTGCCCATAGGCATAACTAATGCAGGTTTTTTGCTGTTTGCAGTTATGAGTTGAAGAGAAGTAATGGGATACTTGAAAATCTGCAGTGCGACTTGTTATTCATACAAAAGACTCTACATGTATGCAACATTAGACTTACTTAATAAAATAGCAATAGGCTAGTTGTGCAGTTATGGCTAGGCCTACTGCAGAAACACTGATAATAATATTACTAAGTTACTCCGACGTTAGTAAGCGTATGTGTTTGTCAGGTTTGGTTTATGACAAAATTTCACCAGTTGTGACAAATAGTGCCCTAAATTGTCTTAAAATATAATATTCTTCAAATAAGTTTCGAGAGGGATTTGCAAGTGTGATATCTAGGGAGATTTTAGAGGATATTTAAATCGGTTTCGTTTGCCGTACCATACACATCGAAGCAATACCAGAAAAGACTGGTCAAAGGTCAAATGCAGATATACGCTATACTGCAGTTGTTGGATGTGATGAATTTTCTCAATGGTGTGTCGGTATCTTCCATCAAATACGAAATACATATTCATTATTTGATCGATGATTCAAGAAAAAGGGAAATATGCTGCATTCAATTTGAAACTAGAAAAAAATATTCTTCAAATAATTGTTTTGTGTAAGTCATATTGTCTTTGATATTATAAGAACGACTGCAAAAAGAAATATTTATTATATATTTTATTATTGTTGTAGATACGGGCAACACCCTTATAACTCAAACAGTATGCAGATAAAAATATCTTCTTTAGTTTCTGCGGCGGATCGACGTGTCAACAACATTTAATTCTGCTGTGTACTGTATATGATGTTCCCGTACTGCAGCTGGAAGTCGGACTAGGAGGGTTTCACCGGCAGAGCTTTCCTGTTAAAGCTTACGAAGTGACTTTTTTACGTTTGAGATGAAATACGTCTAATTTTAATTCCGAACAATATAGGACTTGCACGAACACGTGAATTACAAGACGCATGCATAAGTAATTGAACTGGCCATTTACTCTTAGCCTTAGCAGTTAATTTTTCGCAAATTAGTAACGTTAGTACTGCCTATTCTAACGTTACTAAACACTGGGTCGCTTCGCTAGGCCTAAACTTGGTGTTTACAGAATAACTACTGACAGTAACCCATGGGCAGATGTTTTAGTGCAGGCTCTAGATTAAATTTAGGGTTATGTTACGCCTACCTAAGGCTATGAGATGATATTGGGCTGTTGGTTAATGCAGTAGGCCTAATGAGCTTCTTGCAGGGAATTTTCCAGGTTGTCTAATGTTGAGCTCTGCAAAAAGACAGCTTGTTGTGGACGAGCCAACAACAAGCGAATCAAACACTTGTTAAAGTCTCTAAAACTAGCAGTCAGGTAGTCATTTCAAATTTTGCTGACATTACAGAATATGTATATTACCAGTTCGATTCAGATGTAGCATAGATTAATTGATCTCATTCTTCTTCCAGTTACAGATACTGATAATGGCAGGCTTCGAAGCAAATCAAGGTTATGGGCAAGTGATGGACCAGCAAGGATTTTACCAGTACAACTATGATGATCAGCAACAGGGATATGATATGGGTTCACAGCAGGCTGATCAACAAAAGTAATTGTCCTAAATTTCATTATTCTATTTCAAATTGAGATTTACAGGGAAATAGTGGCATAATTGACAGAATGAAAATATTCATACCTAGGCTATAGTCAAAACTTTTCTCCCTAACCCACCCCTTCCTCCTCCCTATTGAATGACATGTTGAAAAAAATTAATACTGCTTCCTTCTTTAACACCTACCTCATTTAAAACCTTTAATTGGTATCATGCCAAGTATTTCAAAATATATAATAAGGATGGTGAACAATTGACACAAAAAACTACTTTGTGGACCCTGTTTAAATATATGAAGACAACAAGAGGTAATCAAAGAAAGATTGTCATGATTTTTTTTCAAATGGCCTGTTTTCTATGTTGATTGAAATCTAAACTTAAAAAGTTTGCTCACAAAAAAGTATTGTATTCCATCAAGGCAAAAATTTATCGGCACACTGAACGTACCTACAAAGCTTGAAGTCAAATCGGAAGTAGGTTAGTGAAAACATCTCTAGATTATTGATAATAATCCCAGAAAATTTCTGAAGCAATTTAATGGACATCCTCATTTTGTCTCCAACGAAGCAGTACTGACTGCTTTGGAGGATTGTTGAAAGTAACTATGAGCTATAATGTGACGTTAGGTTGCTACCACTAACCCTATGCCACACACATTTTGTAGTCATTCAGGTTTCGATGTGATGAAATAGCATTAAGTTGTTGTTTTGGTTTGATATTTTCATTGTATGGTTTTCCTATTCAATGGCATTGATTGCAGTGAATACTACCTGTTGTGAAAGTTGGTTGGTACTGTGCAATTTGATTCATCTGTGTTATAAATTGTATTGAGAATCAATTTTCTATGTATAGAAGACATTTTTCTCAATTGTTGAGGGAGAAACAGACCAATGAAAATATTGAATCTTTGACTTTGAACCTCAAGGTTTTGTTGCTATACTATTATTTTTTGGGTATGAGTTATTACATTTATGTACTTGCATATACTGTTCAATCTCCTATCATGCATATCAGTTGCAAACCTTATTAATACTGTTACACTTAGACTTACAGTATTTTTGACTGTCATAGTCCCTTTCTCATCTGAACAGTAGCATCTCATTCATATGAGTTTTGTTTCATCTGATATAGACTGGGCAACTATCTTCTCTGGACATGACATCTCCCTTAAGTATGATGTGTGTGCAGGGTTCTTATGAATGTTTCGTTTAACAATGTTTGATTTATTTTGGCAGTCCATACGATTACTCACAGTCTCAAGGATACGGTCAGCCTGCAGCATATGATCAGGTTTATGCTGGGGCGCCCTCACCCTATACTGGAGATATCATGACACCAGACCCTGTGAACAGTGGAGGTGGTGGTGGATATTCTGACAGCTTTGAAGACGAACCACCCTTGTTAGAAGGTTAGTCGCTAGAGACCAGACAGACACATCAACTCTACCAGAAAGAAAATGTCTCATTTGGTCAATATACCTCGCTGATTTATGTTTAGTTTCTTTATCACGTAATGTAATTGCTTAATCACCTTACAAAATTTTAAGTTGTTAGAAATTTTCTCACCTTTTTCCCTCCCTCCTCCCCCCCCCCCCCCCCCCCCCTCCCTGTCATCAATTCCTTCTCCAATCTTGCCCTTCCTTCTTAATATTTATAACCAGCAATGCTGATACATATTACGGTTGCCTTCACAGTAGACCCATCATCAACTGTTATTCCCCAACAAGATCTTACCTAAATAAAGTATATTTTCACTTAACCAGGAAATATTTCTTAATCTGGTGTAGTTAGGCTTAGATTTCACAATTTCACCACTTGCTAAACGAAAAAGTGCAAGTGCATAAAAATACAAAAATTTACTAGCTAAATCACTGGTTATATCCGGAATGACATTACACTTCAGTTACTACTGCACCGGTTTACGTGAGCAGCCCGATAATATTTGCTGATTTTAAGCTGTAATAGGTATGATGTTAGGAACGGTAAATTTAAGACCAACAATTGTTACTCAACAAATCATGCGTTTATTTTCTTTTAATGTCTACTGGCAGAAAAATGCAAGTGTCTTGTTTCCGCACTAGCAAAACAGTGAATAACCACTGGCATTTAACCAGTAACTAGCCTGAATTTTCGAGGCCTGTATAGAATAGCAAAGTAGTCAAATTGCTATGCATAGTTCAAGTATGTTTGGAACCAAAAGTCATGAACCTCAAATTTAAAATTGCTCCTCAAATATGTAAACACCGGATACTTCTATAACCTGACAAATTGTTTTCATTGCTCTCCTCCTCCATCTCCAATCATCTTGGTTTTTGGAAAAGAGCAAAGAGATTTTATGGTTATAAAACCCAGAGGTCACTGGTTTGAATGCCGTACCAGCCATCGATTTCTTTGACCTTTTCCTTTGTTTGAAATTTCCCGTTCTATTTTCCATTGTTCATTTACTTGTATTGTTTTCTCTTTAACAGAATTAGGTATCAACTTTGAACATATATATCAAAAGGTAGGATATATTTTTTCTTTCTCTCTTTTAGCTCTACACTCTCACCAACCTTTCCATCCTTTCAATGCCTACAGTTTCTTCGTGTATACATCTCTTCCCTGGCACTTTCTAGA
Source organism: Apostichopus parvimensis (assembly GCA_000934455.1). Taxonomy (NCBI): domain Eukaryota; kingdom Metazoa; phylum Echinodermata; class Holothuroidea; order Aspidochirotida; family Stichopodidae; genus Apostichopus; species Apostichopus parvimensis. Next base: position 47,962 of record KN888669.1, on the reverse strand, counting down.
TTATAATGAATTAAATAGTTTTATTGTCGGGGTATTCAAGTCCCATCGTACCGTCATTACCCTTGTCAGAAATTACTATCCCATTCCTGAACCTTATGTATTTGTATTATAATGATTAGTGAGTGTGACCTTAACTATACCGCAAACTTGGTACCTCATTGACTGTGCAATCAATTAACCCATGAAGTTTGTAAGACTAAATATTAAGATGCAAGGTGGGCCTATAATGTGTCCATATGTAAGAGGGAATGATTGGACCTCCAATTCTTCTTTAAATTCTTACATCCACTTGCTCAGTTCAAGCCAATCTCTTCTTTGTTTCAAAATTTCACATAGTTGGAACTGAGCCACTGTGTTCAACACTGAAGTCCAGCTAAGTGAAGGCTAACAATCTTTTCAAACAAAGCACCATCAAATCCAGGATTGAATAATATGTCACTATATTTAGTGTCATTTGCTACCAAGGTTTATTTAACTCGTCAGAGTCTGAATAAACATTTGTTTTATTATTCCTAATTTCCTTTGTTTTTATGTTTAGACCTTATCAGTACTGAATCCATTAAGAGAAACCGATCCAGCAGCTATCGCTGATTGTGACTTGGCTGGCCCTTTGGTCTTTGCGCTCGCCTTTGGTGGATCACTGATGTTGGTAAGCTTAAGACAAAAGCTTTGTCATGCCGTTAAGTAAATAAAGCCTTAGCCTAAATAAAGAAAATTTTTGAATGAAAGTAGTTAAAACAAATATTTCGTATGCATCAAAATTAGATACTGTAATGATTCTATCTGAGAAAGTAAAAGGAATTCTCCAAAAAGAAACTGTTGTAAGAACCTGCAGTTTGTGAACAGCTGCGGCTAGTAAATTTGGCAGCCGGTAACTTTGTGTGTTCTGTAAATACTATGTTTTATATATGAAACTGAAGTGACAGACAGTGTAGTTGCAAGTCAAATTGCTACCACTATTGTGAGGTACTCTTAATATAATCAGCCCTCAATAACAAAAAATGCTGAAACTTTTACACACGTGAAAGAAAGAAGCACCAATTTTGCATTCTGAGAAACTTCCGTAAGTCATTTTACCATTTATTGGAATTACAAAGTAGATATCAATCGTGCAAAGTTAGGGAAATGTTTCCTTATTCCGTTCATTTGACTGGTGACCATTTTTAAGGAAAACTGGTGAAACCATCAATGAAATCACATAATTAGCTATGAAGGTTGAAGCTAAACCACAGAGCAAAATCAGAGAAACCATCATTACCATGGTCTTTTAAAAGAGCAGTTGTACTCATAGCATCGTGTAGTTACCGTATATCATCCTACTTAGAATTGCACTCTTTAATCAAGTGTGGCCGTAGACATCAAAACAAAATAATCATTACTTTTCCATAATCAGATGGAAAAGTTATGCATCTTTCATTGCAAACTTCCTGAGATGCCTATGTGGCCGCCTAACCTCGTAGAGCATAAAATGCCTGTCAATAACAGCCAAGTCAACAGAAGAGTTTACAATAGTTTTCAAGGAAACACTTCATTTTTTTTAGGTATTTTCTTCATTACTTTATATGATCAGATAATTATGTAATGCATCTCTTAATGCAAATTTCCTCAGATGCCACTAATGTGGCTGTCTAGCCTCATAAAACTGCCATTCAATCAAGTCAACAGGAAAGTTGCAACAGTTTTCACGAAAATGTTTTATTTTTTTATTTATGCATTTTCTTCCAGGCTGGAAAGGTACAGTTTGGTTACATATATGGAATCGGTGGCTTAGGATGTTTTGCCATGTGGATGTTGCTGAATGTGATGAGCATGACCGGTTGTTCAGCCAGTGGAATCGTCAGCGTGTTAGGTTACTGCCTCCTCCCAATGATCATACTCAATTTCTTAGCCATCGTGATATCTTTACAGTAAGTGGCTTTGCAAGGTTTTCAGTTTCATATTATCTTACCGATGCCTCTTCCGATGCTTTTAAATTGGAAGTGCGGTATATACAAAAAATTTGGAAAAAGTGGAAAAAGTTTTGATATAAACTAGTCATGACTTGCAATAAGTGATTTTGTAAGGAAAGTAAAAGAGGGAGATTTTGGTGTAAATGGAAGAGATAACTTGCTCCATAATCTGCTTTTTAAATATGCAGAATGAAAACTTGGTTGAGATTCCTTGACATCAGTGAAATATGTAGTCAGAGTCGTATTGCATAGCGTGTCATAAACAAGAGAAGTTATGCAGTGCAGGGCGTGATCTTAAATGTTCAAATTTTGTGCAGCAGTATTAAAGGCTCTGGATTTAACAAATAAAAAATGTTCCTGTGGACAAAAACTACTATTCATCTCTACACTCGCATAGCAACATGATCACTTTGCAATGTAGTACCAGTTAAATTATTCCCTGGAGTGGGAAAGGGTCAAGTCGAAATGTTCATTATTTGATGTCAAGACAAGATATTTATGGTATGGGTTTGCTTCTTTTGATGGGAAGAGCTCTCTTGCTTCTATCTTGTAAATTGTCGGTATTTACCTTACAAATTACTCAGTGTTAAGTGTTGTTTACATTACTGAATGTTTTGCCCAAAGCTGTGTTAGAAATATATTCCATCTGCCTGTATCAGAGCGAGCTTGCAGTAGGGTTTGGTTTGGAAGGGAAAGAAGTTAAAGTCCCTTGTAAGTAAAAATCTGTAACAACTGTTAAGTCAAGAAAATCTTTTTAACCCTCTGCTGTTCCTGTTTACACCACTTTAAAGTATGTTAGCTTTCCCTAAACATCGCAGACCATAAGATTCAACTTTTTCCTCACCTACTGGTTAATGATATAATCTTTATTCTACTCATCCACCTCCAGAGGAATATTTGGAACGGTTGCGTCGCTTCTGACGATAGGCTGGTGCAGCTGGTCAGCCTCCAAGCTATTCGTCACTTCCCTGGCGATGGATCAACAACAGCTGTTGGTGGCTTACCCCTGTGCTCTCCTCTACGGGGTCTTTGCCCTCCTGACAGTCTTCTAAAAGTGAATCGATGATCCACGAACTTCTCGATATGAAATAAAACAATTTTGTCAGCCAAAGATGCCCTACTCTGTGTTATGATGAGTTGAAAAGTTAAAGTTGCTTGGATTTTCAGTTTTGACAGCAACTATAAATAGATCTGCTATTTATGACATCATGAGGCTCTTGTGAATGACCATCTGAATTCTCCACAGAGTACAATATCAAAGTCCTGTGTGCTTACTGTGTGAAGAGCATCACATATTGGTCATGTTTTAGAAGACAGGTCTCATGTGCATTGTGTACCAGTATCTGTTATATATATATATATAGTCAGATGAATGAGAAGAAGGTGCAGATAGGCAGTGATATTTCTGTTTCTCTGACTAACTGTTAGGGAGGATAAACTTGCTCATATTACCCAGAATAAATACCTAATCATATTGTGTGTAATATGAGGTCTGCCAAAAAGATGGATCGTTGGTTAAATTAACATGGAGAAAAGTTGTGAACTGCTACAATTTGTTACACTACTGCTACAATTTGTAGCACTGTTCTTTTTAACCTCAATTTAAATAGGTTTTCTTTGGAGAAGAGGCATATGCATGTTAGAGGTTCATCAAATTCTATAATAACAGGTTAATTAATTCATCTTGAGTTTGCTATGAAATAATATTGTTTATGAAGGAGTGTAACTTCAACTGAAGTTATATAAGAAACCAAGCTGCTATATTGATGGACATCTCATAAAACTTCCATCAAGGAGCACAATATTACACAATGAGTACTCCGATTATTGAACACATAAAAATAGAGTAATTATGCTAATGAATTCACTTGTACCAAATGCACAAGGGTTACATAATCATAATACATATATGAAGTACAACCCGCTGCCTGCAAACATCTAATAATGTATGATATGCTTGGTTTGGGTTCTGAAAGATGATAAATTGGAATAGAATTGCCTGGATAAAATTCTTAATTTCTAAACCAGACAATCTGGGGTAATATTTCTGAACGTTTGCACGCTTTTCAATTCTGTTGATCGGTTTACAGAAATCACACTGTGACATTAGTCTTTTTTCTGTCACATATTCTACAGCATTTAGTGTATGTGAAGTTTCATTGAATAATCACAAAAATGGTATTGAATACGTTCCATTCATGATTTGGCTGTAATTGGGAACTGCATGAGATGTATTCGCATGTGAAAGGAGCTCTCGTAATAATAATAATTCAGTAATCTTATACTGTACGAGAATTTTAGGTTATACAAGACTGTTTACTTTCTGATGGGTTTTGGTTTAGTTTTTGGAATGAGGGATCGACTTGTACACAAAATACACTCTAGGATTCTGTGACAACAGCTTATCAGAAAGTCAAATCTTCCACTAGCTGAAGACTCAACATTTCAAGTGATAAATGGTATTAAATATTTTGCCATGGTCTTTTTTGGACTTTGGAAATATTTCACAAGTTAAGTAGTTCTTCTGAAGATTGATGACCTTATAATGACTCAAAAATGTTTAGTTTCTATTCAACTTTGAGAGGGATGCAAACTACATTGTAAGTTGAGTCGAACAACAAAACCACTTGCTTTGGTAGATCCTTCATGATGCTACATGTCGTTCATGTGCAAATGTCTCGATGTTCGTTAGTGAGTTCAGTTCACGCATATATTCCTGATCGAACAATTGTTAGGAGCCAAGTTTCCGATAGCATTTGTTCTTTATGATTTTGTATAAAGTTGTAACACCAGAGTTTACATACGGGCAAGCCATTATAGGAGGTTATTGCTGCGATCCACTCGCTTGGGTCCAAGGGTCTCCAAACCTTTGGCATATCAAAATTGGTTAAGAGGTTTCCAAAGGTACTTTGCTTAGAAGTTTGCTAGAGATTGGAAGCCCTCCAAATCTTTTCCAGACATTGATGAATTTTATACTACAGAAATAAATGTGTTAATGAAGGAAAATTCTTTGAAGGTGGTGACAGCAAGTTTTAGTATGTGTGACCATTAATTGACTTTCTGGCATATCTAGCAAGAAAAAATGAAATTGTGACAATTAAAATAATGATGGTGAAGTCAATGGTGATAACAAGCATACAGGGTCTACTTTGTGCGGTGCTATCTGTTAGTGCAAAGTGTTTCTGATCTCTCATTCATAGTTTTAAGTTTCTTTCTGGGAAAAATTTACTTACAGAAAATTACTGGGAATGTTATGCCACATTAAATGTGTTCTAGTTATCGTCATCTGTCCTCATCTATGTTTTCAAACATTTCGCGGGGAAATATTCTCCCTCTCTTCCAGACCCTGATTGTTTATTCTGGGCAATTATGTTCAAATTAAATTGCTCATGTTAAATAATTTAATACTTCATAATGTTAAATATGGATATATAAAAATAAACAAAATCTTTCATATTAATTACAACTGAATAAACAGAACTACTACAGCGCGTGCTTTGTGTCTTGACCTTTATTTAATTTCCTTACACTTTTCAATATAAATATTGTCTGCATTGATAGTTTAGAAGGAAAAAAATCATTCAAAGTTTGAAAAAAAAAAGTTTAAAGATATGCCTGCTTGTTTGATTATAAGATGTGCCTCATATCCAAGCTTCTGCTTGTCAATGAGATTTACCGTCTATAAGGTAAGATATGTCTCGAAAACTTTCAATTTCAAAGGCACTTCAGAAACTTTGCCACACATTTCTTGTGTCCACACGTCTACTTACATACTCTGTGCCCCTAAGACACCATGTGTATCTTACGATAATTACACATTCGGCCGGGATGTAAGCAATCTTGAAGTAACTGCCTAAACATCCCAGGGTATGTAATCATCTGCTCACAGAAAAATGAAATGCCAATTTTGGTGTAGCATGTGCTATTTCATATCTTGGGTACACAATATTGTTATTTTGTCTTTCCTCTTTCCCTACTCCCACCATCATACCCTCCCACCCCCCGCTCACCCCCCTCCTTTCCTCAATTAAAATTACCATTTCTGGTTGTCACTCTAAACCATAGATATGAAGATGAGAACAGTTCTGTACTGCACCCACTCCCTTTCCCCTTCCTGCAACACTCCATACCTCTTCCAATGTTTCTCTCCCTCCATTTTGCTAAAAAGTTTAGATCATTTTATACCAGTTAATGATACCAAACTCATGATAATTGAATAAGTGCAAAATCAATATTCTCTTAACATAACAAGGAATGAATAGTTATGCAAAAGAAATGCCTCCGCTCTAACAGAAACGCTAAATATTTCAAACACCAATTAGGAGATACTGAGGGCGACATCCATCAATAGGACGGCTGGTTTTGTGGAGGTCGTCATCCACAGGAAGTTCTGCGGGCTCGTCCCCTACTGGTTCAGACAGTTGAATCTGATGAAGGTCTGCAGCGAAGTCTTTGTTCAGCCACATAGAAGAGGGTTTAATGAAAACCCTTCAAGGGGATGTTCATCCAGTTATGGTCGGCTTCGATGTGAGAATGGTTCAGTAGCTACTGTAGTGCTTCAACCTGTAAAAAGCACGTAGAGATCAGAATAATATAATTCATTAAACTTGTAGAAATATCCAGATTGCCCAAAACCGGTATAGTTTGAAAAGATATTTGTTCAACTTAAATTGAGTTGATTTTGTAAAAAGTGTTTTGAAGTTATTTCAACACTTCAATTCCATTACAAAGTAAGTCAGGTTTAGCTTCAGATAATGTTGCACAAATCCTTTTAAAACCTTGTACATGGCAAAGTTGATAGAGTTGGAAAACATAAAATACACTATTTTACACACATCACTAGAAAGCCTTCAACAGACTATTGTACATACAAAGGAAGGAAGCATTTTAAAGTTTAAGGTTTTTGTTAATTCCAAGCAAGAAACCTAAGACAAACATTTGTACACACAAAGCATGAGACATGAAACAGAATGCTTTGTACACAACACAAGAAAGCATAAAATGGCATACTCTACAGACACACACACAATACAACATATAAACAATCAGGAATTATCTTACAGACTTATTTACGGTCTACAGCAATGCAAAAACAAATGGTTCACAGTAGAGCCATTTGTGCTCACATTTACTCACACAGTGATTATGTGATATAGAGATCACATTACAAACAATTAAACAACAACAACAAGTCAGTTCAAATGAGCTACAAACCTGAATAGAAGAGCTCGTTCCTTTGATGAACCAAGACAGAGATACCCACTATTTGGAGAGAAGTCAATCGCTGTCGCACATCGAACAAAATTCAGTTTACTGTCACCAAAATTCGGAAAGGCTTCATAAGATGGAAGATGAATCTATGTAAGAAAGGAAATAAAAAGGCCATACTGTTGTAAGTTTCTTAGCTAGATGGCTGGCTAGCTAGATGGCTACCTGATTAAATGTCACTGTTGCATGGTTTGGTCAGAGTTTCTTTAAGTACCATCTAACACAAAATGGCCATTTTATGTTTCCAGGCACTTATATTTTTGTACTATAAGCTGGTTTCATTCTCGGAGCAGTCACGCAAACAGACGTCTCAATTGTGTCCAATTTTGAAGGACTGTTTTCCATTTATTTTCTCTTTTTTTTTCTCTCGGCAGAACCTCCATTATTACCATACAGAATATGCTGCTGTTGATATAGTCAATGTTGCATATGCCACAATGTGCCTCTTGAAGTAGTATGAATAGCATACTTCAAGGTTGATTTAACTCCTGAAAAGTGCCTTAAATGCTGGAATCCAGTATTGCAAACGCTCCCCTCCCAATCCAATGTATCTCCTTCCCCACTCCAACCCCTCCGCCACTGCACTCCCCTTCCCCTTCCTCACTCCACCTCCCCCCACTGCACTCGTCTTCCCCTTCCCCACTCCACCCCCCCCAACTGCATTTCCCATTCCAACCCCCCTGCACTCCCCTTCCCATTCCAACTCCCACTGCACTTCCCTTCCCCAACTCCACTACCCTTCTCCCAGTCCAATCAACTCCTCCTCATCATCACTGACTGTATATTTGATGGTTTACAATACTGGAGTTGACACCCACATATGGGATACAAGCCTTACCATTTTGACAGCATTGCTTTCGAGCCTTGAAGCAATGCCGAGGATTTCGTTGCTAGGGGCAAACTTTGTGGCGGTTACATTGGTGGTTAAATTCTTAATGATCTTCAAAGGTGTTGGTCTTGTTTTCTCAAAGCATCCTTGGTCATAGAGGTTTACAATACCAGAGTCAGATCTAAGTCAAGTTAAAACAAAAGTAGAAGAAGAAGAAAACATTCATCATTAACCGTCAAATATCATTAATTAGGTTCATGCTGTATGACTCCATGCAATGGTGTTATGAAAAGTATCAAAATATAATGATAGCATGGGAGATACAAATATATGTAACATGCAATATGTTACTAATCACTGATGACCTAAATGCTATTTAAAATATTTTGTTCCGTTTCATTAATTAGCCATATATCCACTTCCAACCAGATTCACTCATAAATAACAAGCGCAAACATTCTTTAATGTTTTAAATTTTGTTTTTGTGGAAAACTTAATAATTCTGGTAATGCTCTTTTCTGGTTCTTGTCAATCTATTACAGCTTCACTTTGTTTTTGGATGGTAACCTAACCGAGTGATGTAATATTTTCAAATAATTGGACACCCCTCCCCCACCCTCCCTCCCTCCCCCACCCTCCCTCCCCCACCCTCCCTCCCCACCTAGATATAGATATGCTAACAACTGTGTGGCTCTTCATAATTAAAGAGGTTTGATCTGCCTACTCTGGCACAGGTCATTTTGTTTCCAACAAAATATATTTTTTTGTTTTATTTGTAAATCTTTTGAGTTTTTTTCCCTCCAATTACATTGTTCCTGATGCAATTCTTTTGGACTATTAAGGTAACAGAGTAATAATGTAGGATGGAGCACTAGATGCTTTAGATACCAATGGATTAAAAGAAATAGAGTAAGAAAGAATAACGAAAAGAACTCTTACCCTACTGCGATGTACTGTCCATTGTCTGAGGCCGATATGGATGTCCCCAAGGTACAACCGTCATCTTCAAACATGTGAACACAGCGTCTGTTATTCACATCCCAGACATAGACTTTACATTCATCTTAAACGGAACAATAAATGACTTGAAAACGATTTCGGCAAATGAAAAGAGCTTAAGCCTGGTATTAAATGGCAATATTATTAATACCTCCACCGACATTATGTCACAATAATCAAGGGTGCAACCAACATGTTTTTTGTTACTGGAAGAAGGGAACAGATGAGTTTGTCTTTGAGGGGGATGGAGTCCTAGGGCAGAGAGTGGGTTCCTGTGGAAATTTTGGTAAAATGAAAAGATGCTTAGATGCAAAATGGTGCTATGTTTGGCAACTTTTGAAACAATGTTGAAGATTTTTCACTGTTTAGATTGTAACACACATACATGTTATATCTTTATGTACTGTGTAGTAGAATTTTTTGTAATATTGTCTGCTAGTGGGGGTGTGGTGGGGCCGTGGGGGGGGAGGCGAGCCACTCCAGAAGTATACATGGTAGCATCCCTGTCACATAGATATACTATCATATCTTGAATGATAATATTCAAAATTGGTTAATTTTGCAAGAGTTCATTTGTAAGGAATAGAAGTAGCATAGATGTGAAAATTGCTACAAAACAAACATATTAATTTTTTAATCATCTTCTGACCAAGCTTTTCAATCTCACTTTCTTTCTCAATAAGTAACATTACAAGCTGAATTTAATTTCAAACAACAGTCTCAACATATTTTGTTGTCCAGCTATCAATTTATTGCATGAAAAAGAGCGAAAATATAAATTAGGATTCCATCTGCACGCTTGTGAAACAGATTTAGCGACCATTCTAGAAGGAGATGCGTCGATCGGAGGTGGAAAGTATCGCATCAAAAAACAAAGCAGGACAGTTTATATTCACATGATATCTCCATATTTCCATTGGATGATATTAAGCCATTTCAGCAATACAGGATTTACATGCAAATCTTGATGTGATAATCCCACTCTAATGCAAATCATTTCCTATACTGTGCAAAGCTCATTTCAAACACTCCACAAACGTTCTCGTTTAAAAAGGGCCTGACATTTCGATCATAACAGGGTATCTTAGAATGATCAGTTTGTCATCTTCCTATTGAGTCAATAGTCAGCAGATTTGGTAGAAACTGCTCAAAATAAAGGACCCCCCCAAAAAAAAGAAAATCAAAGAGCAGCTATAAAGACACTCACCTCCTACAGAGAAGAGTCTAGATCCATCGGCTGAGAAGCATAAATCCATCATACGACCGTTCCCTTTGAACGTTGAGATGTATTCTTTACTCTGAGAAGTTCAAAAGTATGTCATATCGCTCAATAGATCATACAACAACACTGAAGAGCTCACATTCACAAAATGGGAAACCGAAATAATTTATGGCAGATGCAAGACATCCTGGTGACAAAATATGGACACTTAATCTTTCCATGTTGGAGTTAGATTTGGTAAGAGAGAGAACTAGAGTATTAAGCAATCTATATATTTTAAGGTCACAATTTCTGTTTCATATGATAGTGGCATTCTTGTAGATTCATATTTTTTGTAAAAATTACTTTCCTCTGTAGATAAATGATTACATTTTTTTAAAGAACAGCAACAATTTTTTGCTCAATTATAATGATGACACCATTCACTTTACTGTTACCACATGCATTCACAAAATATCACTAAATGTGAAAAAAAACAACACAAAAAAAAACATATCTTTGCCATTTAAACTGCTATGAGGATTTGGTGTCTGCCTAACAATGCCAAAAATGTTGACCATCTTTGATAAGAAAACTGCTTGAACGACATTTGACAATGACAGAATATCGGTACGTACCTTTGCAGAGACCAGGTAGATGTTACCATGTTTCCCTCTGAATGCTAGTAATTTGCCATCAGGTGAGACACGAAACAAAGGGAATGACCGCTCTGGGACACCTATAGTAGGAATGAAAGCATAACATGTTTAAAGAACTGCACTGTACGAAAATGTACATTGAAATTTTTTCCAGGGTGTAATGATCCAAACAATATTCAGTAAGGATCATAAAATAAATACAAAAGAAAATGATAATTGTCACATATGTAGTCATGTGTTTATCCATCTAGTATTTGTGCTGAAACAAGTTTTGTGCTTAATAAGTCCATACCGTAGATGTTAAAACTATACACACTCACGTTGTAAAATATTTTGCCTTTTTTTGTCGTCTAGCTTAACATGACAATTCTCTGTTCTTTACATTACGACATATTCAATGCACCGCACTGTACTATCTCCTACGACCGTACAACTCGACATATTTGTCTAGTTACCTTTGATTTGAGGGATCTTGTGCACTTTCCCCGTCATCATGTCAAATGAATAGAACCACTTGAACTCTGAGCTCATGATCACCTCGTTGCCATCCGCAGAAAAATGTGCCGAATATATCGGAAAGTTTTCGAGGAAGATGCTCTGTATTGCAGCGTTTTGCTTTCCATCCACCTGAAATAAAAATTTGTTCTTTGAAAACTTGATGGAACAAAGAAATGGCTTTCGTTTTCAGTCATAAACTAAAATCTTCTACTTGGAATCCATCAGTTGTTCCTACGTCCACATCAGAGCACACGAAAAGGTATGGCCTTGCCTTCCCCTCTCCTCCATCTCCCCCAAAAATTCTCACAACTTTCAGATATGCTCAAAACCTTCATCAGATATAATCATAAGGAAATATTTGTCAAGAAAGAAAACTGTCGTGCAGTTTATATCTGTTTTTAAAAATTTAACTATGCTATTTTGCTATGCTATTAATGGCTCCATAGAAATCTCAATACACTTCTTGCAGATTTTGCTGGACGCTAGAAAACATTTGCAGTCAGTATTTTTCAAAGATCTAAACCTTACCTGGAATAAGCTGAGTGTCTGGTCATATCCTGCTACCAATATGACCTGGGCAGTCTTGTGAAATTCAACAGATGACACAAATTTCTGGGAAAGGAGTGGGGAGGAAAAAATGTTTCTGTCAGTAAGATAAGCTTGAATAAAAACTTGATTGAAAGGTTCCTGTCTTTGAACTTTGCATCAATATTTTCTTTATCTTTAATACAAACTGTTATCTAATGATGAAGCATTACCAATATCAAATTTAAGTTCAGTTTAGTTGAGTAGGGACATACAGGCACATACACGTACATCAAATGCTGTTGCAGGTCTTTAATATGTAACCATCTGAAGCATTGCTAAAAACCGCTGACATTTTCGGAACGGACTGACTCAGGCAAATCGATCCAATTTGGTTTACCTTGTTTCTCCTGGAAATGTTAGCGTCATTACAAATCTGAAAGTCAAGGTGTCCTTTTGGGAGAGATGCAGACGACGTCAGATAGGTACCCGTCCTCCTCGTAAGTGGAATGAACGTCTCGTCATCGCTCTCGTCGTCAGAATCTGATAGATTAAAAAAAAACAAAGAAAAAAGACTCAAATATGTAATATTCTTGATGATAATGATACAAGAGATGATTTAAAGAGGAGTTGTTATTGCTTTGACTTCTGTATTTAGAGTGTCTCATTATACACACTCATTGTTCTTAACAACTTCTACTAATATGCGTCATATGTCATACATTCCTAAGAGTGACCACAGCCCCAGGCTTCTTAGGGTAGGCTGGTGGTTACAATAGCAGGACATATTGTGGTTGCTAAAGGGTGGTGTAAAATACAATACTGTAGAATGAGTACAATATGTTACAAAATAGTTTAAAAATATTTCTTTGTCCAATGAAAAGCATTTAACTATTCTCACTGATAATTTTTAGAAAGTTGAAGGAAAACGGGGAGAGGAAAAGGAAAAAGCCCAAACATAATCTTTGCTTAGACGGTATTGACGCTTGTGATGAACAACCCTCCAAACAGGCATGGTAAACCCTTGTCCCAGTTATTTGTTTATAACATCTCATATGCTTCTCAATACTAGTGCTCAATTTGCAAATTAATATCTACTTATGAGAGATAAAGGACCATAACCTATACACAAGACATATGAATTTTGAGACAGGGCTATGAAATTGTAGAGATTTACACAAAGATGTCACATTTCACATGTATGATGCAGGTGGAGAGGTAACCATTCCAATTGTAGATAATCTCTGTGAATATAATACGGGAATGAATGTGGGATTGTGGGTTGAGGTGACAGGGATCTAGATAACTAATATCACAACATTTAGCTGAACTACTTATTAGCCAATCTTCTGAACTTCAGAATAGGGAGCAGTGAGCACTGTTCTTCAGATGATGCTTGAAGGAAGAAATTCAGCTGGATCGAAGACAAATTATGCAAAACCTTTGCTTACCGCTTTGTTCTTGTAACCTCTCAGACTTTAAGAGAGCCCACGATGGTCTCGGGCCAAGAGCTCTTTCAAACCTAGAACATAATAATACTCTGATATTAAGTTGCAGTCAATTTAATTTATGGTTGTTGATTGTATTTGCATTTTAAAGGGATCTTCCAGTACTGTTTTAAACTAACAGCCTATAATATTTTTTTATATAAGGGTCACATTGCCTACCCATGGAATATCCCTTCAATTTTTCTCACCATTAGATAAACTTGAAATTTAAACTGATATGATTGTATGTTGTACTCTGGCATGACTGTCTGTTGCTATGTAAAACAAACATCAATACTTAGTGTAGTCCTACCAAGTATTCAAATGGTTGTTAAAAGCCTAGCCTACTTTTGTTGTAGTGCTGTCATTATCATTTACCTTCTGAAAACAAACTACTGTACTTGTGTTTTTGAAGGGAAAGGAAATTTTCATAGACTTTTGTGGAGGCAATGACAACAAATTTCAACACAATCTGGTTAGAAGTGAAATATATATATATGGTTGGCAACCATCTAATGTCATCTTTTAAGCTGATACCACAGTATAGAATGGATGTCAACAATGCCATTTTAATACTGTGCTTTTAGACTTTGTCACAATCAATCCTAGTATGTGATATGTGGACTGTGAGAAATAAAAAAAACTTGACTTACTGCAACTGCCTGGCTTTTTCTCTATCGGAATCCTGTTTGTTCTCAATATTGTTTCTGGAAAGAAATATGCAGATTGCAATATGAACATACTGTAGAATAAACATTAAAATATTCATCACAGTGTTTATCTACCATCTTATACTATCTTGGTTCGTTGATTTCATGAAATCATTTTATCATAGCACACAAACCTCTCGGAGTTGCTGTCATCTTCATCTTGCCAAACTGGTTTCGGTCTTTCTTGTTCCAAAAGCCCTTCTTTGATGATTTCTGAATCCTTCACCTGAAACAAACAGGAATTCAAAATAGTCTGAGAAATTGTACACCACTTTTCAAACAGGAAAGGTTTCCAAAATTACCAAAACATGGATTAAATGAAAGGAAAGAACAGAAAATAACAAAAAGTGGTGCTTGAGCAAATTTACAACAATGTATACATGTTTCATATTTTTTAACCCTGTAGCACTAGAAATTCCAGACTAAATGGGAATAAACCAAGAGAAGAATGAAGGAGACTATAAATACCTCTGTATGTTGTGATGAAAGCCTTTTTTCTAATAAAGTGTCAAGGAGTAGGTTTTCTCCACCAAACACTTTTGATTCCAGATATGATTCTTCTTCATCCTTTCTCTGTGGGAGACCGAGAGCTTCTTGCGATGGAGCTGACTTTCTTTTCTTCTTAGGTGACAGATGTCTGCCTGCATCCACCACAAAGTTATTGTTCTTCCTCAACATTTTATTTCTAGGATCTAAAGAAAATTGAATTCTAGTATAATTCTATATTATATTATATATGCAATATTATTGTTGTTTTCATAAGAACATAGCAAGCTTTGAAAAATAACATCAATTGACTTCCCTTTTCTGCAAAACACATTGAAAAACAAGCCAGCACCCACTTCTAGTTTTGGCTTGCATTCCATTGCTACATGGTAATATCACGAAATTAGCAAACGTGTGTCATAATTTCATAATAGTTCTGCCCCAATGAAGTCTCTCAAGTGTGCATATCTTGCCTACACTATAAAATGAGTATTCAGAGGTTGAAGTCTATCAGAAAAGGATCATTGTGTATTCAATTTATCTCATGAAAGTATTGGGA
>KN888669.1:13277-32742 GCA_000934455.1 Apostichopus parvimensis | reverse complement strand
GGGGGGGGGGTGGTAGGTCTATGTAGGCCTGGCATTTAATATGGACAACAAAAGCTGTTCGTGTTAGTGATAGTACATGCAAGTTCAATGCATATCCGAGACATTAAAACAAATACAAATACATTTTATAGGGCAAAAAAATGCAGACCGGATCGACCACAGCCGGCGCTCCCAGAGTATGCAACATTATAGTGTTATTATATATCAGAAAATATAGACTGGTGGCATACGTGGGCAGCCTAAGTTCGTGATCAGCGGGAAACAAACCTTCGTGAAACTGCTACCGATGCAAAAGAGATAAGAAATGCTAGTCCGTTAGTCCACAAAGTAACGGCATTTACCAACTCGGAGAGTATTCGAGGTATTTGCTTGCTGCCAGTAATGAAAACCTCTCGAACTGCATTAAAGTGTTTTAACAAGCCACAACTACAATTCGGTGAGAGTTATAGTCTGTCTTGGCTCAAACTCTTACTTGGTAGGTTATCACGAGGACATCAAAATGTGGTTTGCTTTAAATCCTGAGTGTTTAATAATTACGTAGTATTTATTTTAATGACATTGCCTTATGCACACTTGGATTATGGAACGCCAAAGGACGCCAAAAGGACCACAGGTGGCGTTGCTAAACAAAACAGGAGGTGCTACTACCCCAACCAGGAAGTGTTGCTACCCTAAACAGGTCAATATGGCTATAGCGATAACAGAGGCTAAATCTCTAACAGTAGTACACAAATCTCGACTTAGTCCAATGTTTAGACACTGGATTCACAATGGAATATTTTACTTGCCACAAATAATAATAATTCTAAGAAGAAAATCGCCAAAAATGTTTTTGTTTCAGCCTTCTGCAAGGTGGCACAAGAACATTTATGTCATGATACTGTTTTTTATGTTAAAACATGACAGTTAACTTTCAAATTTAACTCAACTCAGTCCCTAATATGTAATATAGTTTAGTGTCCTTTACCTGCTTTCATTATTTTCTACGTGTCGTTTTTGAGATATTGATATTTGAAGTTATTGCATTTTCTACCATAAACAGACTTGTTGCAAACAGGGGGGGGGGGGGATGTCGTAGATGCACACTAACCAAAATATGATACATTTTGTCTTTATTTTTCAGTCTGTTGTTTTGACATTGATGGGATAGGGCTGATTTTTTACCTGAAGGTGATGTGATGATATTGACATATTAATGACAGTGACGAAGTCACAATGTGGATACATCAGATTATGTAGTGGAAAATAAGGTGCAAATTTGAAAGAAAAACAGATCATTTATTTGTGAATGTAAATCGATGACATCACACCTTTTTGCTCCAAATTCACTTTTGGGTACTGGAGGCAACAACTTAAGCTGTCCGTATCTCGAAAACAAAACATATAATTTGATTCAAGTTTCACAAGAATGCTTGTAGAATATAATCCTCTTTCATACATCAAAAGTAAATTTTCATCTGAAAATTGAACGGATGACCCCTGGATGACATCTAACTTAATATTGCTGAATATCAATGATAATTTTGATCAACTATAGAAGGAGCTAACATTAACAACTGAGGTTAATGTCTCCCAAGCACACGTAACTATAACTAAATAAATATACAAGATGAGTTGACATCGTTTCTGCTACTTAAACGTGTAGCTTGATCCTCTGGAAAGAGTTGTACCATTACTTTTGCATAACTCTCATTGATGAAGGGTTAGACGGAGCAACCTAAACATATTTTTACTTTGATATGAATATTGTATTTTAGATCCTCCTGCGAGCAGGAACTCGCAAAGAAGCCTCATTGGCTTATCAAAGCCACAGGCTGACCGAAGTCAGTCTCTTACATTCATATTTAACGTCCATGATTAGGAATTGTCATTTGCCAACAACTCTGTAACTGGAAGACATACATTAATCTTGGAGTGACTCGAACCGGGGACCTTATGATTGGAAGGCACCGGCGCTAACTACTGAGCTAACACTGAGCCGTAAACCAAATGCAATGACAACCTTTCTTTTGACCGATAAAACCATATCAATTAAATCTTTGTATCAAACAATGAAGCTGCCCTTATCAACTTAAATTGAAGCTAATCCGTTTACTGATTTTTGTGAATAGCTACAGCTGCGTGCACCTTTTTATGTACATGTCGTTATAAAAACCACATTTGTCATTGGTCTTTTTCGTAGACTAAACCGTTATAGATTGAAAAGAAATTTAGGCATCTCTCTACTCCCTGAGGTTATGTTGGTTGACATTACAATATCTGGATAAACTTCCAGAATACAATGTTGTTTGGGACATAAAACATTCTAGGCAACGCTGTATATTTCACCGATATCGCATAAGAACAATGTAATTGACAAATAGGTTGGTAAATGCACAGGGGCTCTGGTGGAGAGGGCATTCCTCTTCTGGAAGCTCTCGTCATCAACGTACCCACAAACCAATCAACATACCTCCATCGTCATAGGTATCAACCGCCAGTCAACGAAAGTCATCAACGCTCGCCGCTTCCGTGTGAGTGGTACTCAAGTTCCGGTCCGGAACCAACCAACGTAGCAAATCCGAAGCCATAGCCAACGGTATCTACATCGACAACCATCAGTTCAAAGTCAAGCGAATCCACCACACTGTCCACACATACGAACCATCCCAATGCCACAACTGCCAAGCTATTCCACACACAACAACCACCTGTACCAGTAAGAAGACTCGTCTTCGGTGCAGTGGTTTCCACCCGCTCAGCCTTTCTCACAAGACACAAGCCAACAGCGCATCGCCAGCTACAGAGAATGCCCGATGCATTAATATTGCATTAATATATATATATTATTGCATTAATATATATTATTGCATTAATATATATTATTGCATTAATATTGAAATAGATGACGTAATCACTGCAATTGCCTATAGCCGATCAGTATTATTTGACTGTGGAAATGGTTACCCATTGTATCTATTTACAACTCATTATACAAATTATCTTCAACGATACGGGGATTGAATCTTTAGGTAGCCCAGGGAGTTGTTATGCCTTCCATAACAACTCCCTGGGTAGCCGTCCTGACCTAGTACGAGCAGAGAGTTATTCCATAACAACTCCCTGGTACGAGTCAGCAGAGAGAGGCTGTGGATGCAACGCCTTCGCACCATTCAACCTCATGGGCTCAACATACAGGAAGGACATGACTAACTTTTCTTCTCCCCCCTCCTTCTCTCCTTGTCCCCCCCCCCCCCGGGAGGCCCCATTCACTCATCCTCTCATAGCTCTCTTCCACCCTTTTTTCTCCACACCTTTCTGTCTTTGTCCTTCTCCAGTTTATTCCGAGATAAATTGTCATTTCTTGATACCATATATTCACGATAAGAAATTCGACCAGAAGGAGAACATGACAATTACATACAAACTTATCGTGTTCAGTCCATTCATTACTACTTCCAGCGAGAAATGTTCCCTTTCTGATAAGACCAGGGAGTTGTTATGGAACTCCCTGATTAGATACAAGTAAAAAGATAATGAGTGAGCCCAAGCAAGCAATCAAAAATTCCTAAGTTCCGGTTTTTCGAAACAACAAACTTTGACGTTGGCTTATTTTGTAGAGCAAACATGTGTGGTGATAATGCTGCATTAACAAATGAATTTGTTTTTTCTGTTTAATGTTAATATCCAGTTTTCTCCAACTTCTACAACCGTAATGGAATCTTTGTATGTCGTAAACTTCTCATCCTCTGAACTTAATGTATCCAATTCATAATAAAAAAATAACACAGAAAAACAATTTAACGCAAATTTGTTGTCAGTGTGCAATTATGACGTTAAACATGTGTTGTTTCATGCTCATTTAGTGAGCCCAAAAAACTTGACGGTGACAATTTACAATCAATACCTGATTCGGACAGGAAAATGTAGCTGGCTGTAAGATATTTTTTTAAGTTAGCACTTGTCATGAGTCAGTGGCGGAGCGTCCATACAGTCAGGGTGGGGGCGGATGCCCCCCCCCTGACGGACTCAAATGGACTGCTGGCGCCCTTTTCAGCTTTTTACCACTTTTTACTTATTCGCGATTGTTGACTTTTTTATTGTGCTCTCATCTACCTATTGACATTTGTCACATTTTGTTGGTGTAATTTTCTGACAAAATGCTCTAACGGCTATTTATTCTTCGTTTATCTGCAAATTAGCAAGGCCCGGAAAGGGTCATTTCCGTCGATCTAGGGAGTATCTTAACTCCAAAAAAATTCTGTACGCTCCACGCCAACCTGTGGTGGCGCTCCGCTTAGGTATTGTCGAAAGCGCCCTACAGACCATTCTCCCCCCTCTGACCAATATCCCTAGCTCCGCCACTGTCATGAGTGATCATAGAAGTGTATTCAAGGGACAAATTTACTTTTATTTATGAAAGCCAGAGACATCATTAGCTCACATGTAGCCTGAATAAATTCCTACATGGCCCGTCACGTACTAATTGTCTTGTGTTGCAAATTATAATGACAATAATTAGCCGGAGAGTCAATCTGGCTGGTTTTGGAGATAGAGCTTAGTGAGCTTACTAGAATTCAAGGTGCCTTCCAATCATAGGGTCCCCGGTTCGAGTGACTCCAAGATTAATGTATGTCGTCTAGTTACACTGTTACAGAGTTGTTGACAATTGACAATACATAATCATGGACGCTAAATATGAATCTAGGAGACTGACTTCGGTGAGCTTGCGGCTTTGATAATAAGCCAATGAGGCTTTTTCGCGAGTTCCTACAAGATTGCTCATATACAATTTGTGTATTGTGTTACAAAGATATCTTCAAAGACAATGTTAGAGATATCCAATTACAACTATACAGATTGTTTTTTTTATTAAAGAAATATAGATTTATCTTTGAATTTGTAAAAGATAATTCTAATTTGGTAAAGAAACTAAAATGGCTTGCCGTACATCCGAGAACTAATGTTTTAAACCAATGGATTCAAAGAAATTAACTACATGCTCTCTAAACAATAATGTACAAGAAGTTCGGTAGAAATCCCAAAACAAACACCCACTTTTTCACGATGACGTCAAGCTTTACTCCCATAATTCATTGCAAGATCTGCTTTAGTGACTAGTAACACCAATCTGATTTGCGACGACATTATTTCAAGAGCCGTTTTTACTGTCATTTGTTTTTACGTTCGTTAAAAAAGTCATTTGGCGACAGACTTGGTTCTGCAGGTAACTGATTCCTGTGAAAACAATTCTTTGTGATCCGCTGACAAAGAATTTTATGTCAGTAAGGTACCATTTTGGTCGATTGTTTCTTGCCCTGTTAACCCTAATGTTACATTGTTGTCTGTAAAACAACGTTAGGCTACATGTTCTCTTTACTTAGTTTGGGTTATATGCTAGTTGCTACTTGCTAGGGTATACTAAACTTCTTGCCTAACGTTAGTGTAACCTAGTGTTACTGATGATACCACAGTCACAGTAGGTAAGTACAAATTTAGGCCTGCTATGCCTATCTTTGACATTGCTCTTACTACCAGTTTTGATACATATTTCTGGATACATGTTGAACGATCTACAAAACATTGGCATATGCCTAATGCATGGTCTAGACTAACTTAATGCTATTAACTATTATTATTAAGTAGGCTAGCCCCTAGGCCTATAAAAACTAATAATCAAAACTTATGTCCTATAAGGATTAACAATAGTAGGCCTATAGCCTTGTCAAAGGACACATAGCACGGTATAGTGGTAGGACCTATACTATGATGTAGTTTTGCATGTTCTCTAAATTTCACCTGTGTATTTCTACATTACAAGTGGATGCACTGATGCTGAGCAACACTGTATCATGTATGTACTAGTTGCTATAGGTTTCAGTTGTTTTCCGCACACGTTACTTTCCGCACATTACTTTCCGCTGAAAAAATTGTTGTGCGGAAAACAACTTTTTTTTCCACTTACCTGTGCACTATATTTTTCCTCAATTTAAGTATACCAAATTCAGGATGATGAAAATAACATGAAAAAGTATCAAAGAACGTCAATAAGGATGGTTAGACTGAGTTCATGTCAGAAAAGTTAAGCTGCTTATAATTTACAGGAGGCTTGGGGTGTTTGTAATTAGGGATCACTTAAAGAAGTATGAGTCGGTCGGCGGATTAAAGGGCAAAGGGACGCTGTTAATGTTTATGTGAAAATATCACAAAGGACACCTACCCCCGCCTGTCCCCTAAAGGATGAAACTTAGCTAGACCAAATCGTCATGGCAACTCACTTTTTTCACGCCATATAGAAAACTACAACCAAATAAGGTGGCGCTCTTTAACTAAAATTAAACTTGTGCTTACAGCCTAAGCTAGTGCTTACAGCCTAAGCTACAACCTTAGCTATCCTAATAATAATCTAGTCTCGAAGCTACATTTTATCCTGCTACAGTCAAATGCTATCATCTCCATCCTCCTAAATCCTTCCATGTGCCTAATCATTTCAGTAAGTCATTCTGTTCCTCCCAAAAAACGGTACTTTCCGCTGAAAAAAACGTTGTTTTCCGCTGACAAATTTGTGTGCGGAAAATACCATTTTGTTTCAGCGGAAAGTAATGTGTACGGAGAATAACGGTACCTGTTGCTATGTTACGTTAAATGTCAAGTTGTAATGACTTTTTTTAATGCATGTTGTAAACGTGATATCTTGTGGCCTAAATGTAGACTTAATGGAAACAACGAGAACTGAAACAGCCAAAGAAAGAAACATCAATTATGTATTTCTAGTACTTCTTTCAAGAAATATTCCACTCATTAACCTGAGTTATACAACAGACTTTAAGTTTAATTCACGTGCAAATTTAGGGAAATATTACTTGCTTATTAATGTTTCTGAGTTGGTACCTTTATTAGCCCAAAGTTTGCTTTCATGATTGTAATATTATATAATAATTGATAATATTTTTTACTGCTCAGGGAATAATAGTGTGTACACATGTAGTGCAGCATTTTTCATGTTTATGGCTTTATATCTCATGAAATAATGAAAATGGTATGCTTCATTGTACAAAGTTTCTACAAATATTGGTTTTTGTGTAGCAAAAATTTGCAAGTTTACAGAACATTTTGCTATGCAATAACAGACAAGTTATTCCCAGCTGATTTGAGGTCAAGCAAATAAATTTTAAATGCAAGTAATGTTACAAGAGAAAAATTTTGCGTCCTAGGGACGCAAGTCCCAAAAAGACTTTTTGCCCTGTGAGAAAAGCTTGCGTCCCGATCAAACACCAATTGTGTGTATTGTATGACCTATGTTACTAATGTAGTTGTGAAGATGTGATTGTATCACTGTCTATACTTTGTTAATGTTCTACACATATATAGGGCAGATGGCGCAGTGTCCTAGCTTCGCTTTTTTACAGGGGCGGCCCCTCCCGCCCCTCTTTTCGCCCACCTTGCCCTGCCCTTTCAACCAATTATCACCACCCATCCCCTCTTTCAACTGCACTTGTACTTCCCTAGTCGCCAAGCCCGCCGTAGCTCAATGCTTTGACCTTGCAGCGATTTCACCAATATCCAAACATCCCTTTACCTACAGTGTGCATATTTCTCGCTAAATTCTACAGTTCACTACTGTACATAGGCCTGTTCAAACTTCGGAGTTTCAACTACACATGCGCAAATGCTCAAACCTAATCCAACATTTACCCTGTCCTGGGCGCTTTGCAGTGTTTGCAAACAACCAGCTCCACGAAAATTCCAGTAGGCCTATGTAAATAACTTTTTATGCATTATCGATTTTCAAATATTACATCTCAGAAAACTTCAAGTGCATCTTCTTACCATGAGCACTTGTTGTCGAAATGTACCTACTGCATGGGACCACAAGGCCTAACGTTATTATATTTGAGTGCACACATATGTTAGCATATACCACAAACTTCGTTGTCTCTACATGGGAAGTAACGTCGCAGTAATTGTGGTTAAACAACATACTTTGTGTTCATTGAGCACTACAGATGCAAAAGAATGTTTCAGACAATGGGGAAGGGACTATAAGCCAATCAAATCACAGGAAGTTTGGGAAAGCAGCATGTACTGATAGATGAGGTACTGTAGGCTGTGACAAGAAAAGTCACACTAAGGAAAAGGGGCTAACAAGAAATGAATTATTAAGAAGTTGGCAGTTTAGATTCATCCTAAAATCTTGAAGTTTCTTCATCATTTTTGTTTGTTTGTAGAATATCATTTAATTTGAGGTTTGTAATTTTATTGTTTTAAAAGTAAAATATAAATGAAATTTGACACAGTAATTTTGACGTATTCAAACCTGTATAATTATCATAGTACACAAACAACCACAGTGCATGCTTTGTTAGCTTTGCTACAGCCTACATATTAAGCACACAAATTACAACGTCTGGTTTTACTGTACAACATTTGTCACGATGAAAAGAGTCTACTGTAATATGCAGTTGATCAGAAAATTGTCCTCAGTACATGTGATTTTATGGAATGCTCACATGTAACAAAATGAAAAACGAAAGTCTAGCTGAAGTTTCACTTTCAAAGGAAGCTGAGAGGTTTGGCAGTAACGTTTCACATGTTAACTTATGTAGAGATTCACAATTCCCAAGGAAAATGTAAAATTTGTGATTTTAGTTGAACAAGGATGAGTACCACCTACGTTATTATGAAAAACCATTATTTCTTTTCTAAATTTTACATTCCGTTTCAGATTGATGCGAAGTAATACAGAGATACTTCAACCAGTTTTCATATGGCCAATTGATTTCAACCTCGGGGGTGAAAAACAGTACATTAGGATTCCACACATGAGTACTTGGCAAAGAACATCTTGAGGAAAGTGGTGTAACAGCTATACACCACCCTGCCTGTATTGCTCAAAAGAGAGGATATCTGTCATTATAAATAGAACAAAATATATCATAAACACACAGGCAAGGAAATTGAATAAAAATATGGTTTGTGGATATTGCCTCAAGAAGTGAAATTTAGAGAGAGCATTCAAAGACTGAACAATTTCAGCTCCGTCCTTTCCTGTTTGGGAAAATTAACCTTGAATCTCAGCAAATGCTAAACAACTAATGCTTGAATATGTCCTCAAACAGAAGAAATGATAAGGTGAGTTGCTACCTTTTAAGTTTATTATTTTAAAAAGCCACATATCATGCCTTTTATCAATACCAAAAGTACAGTATTTGGTCGAAGCTTACCGTATGTGGATGCTATGTGCAATCACGAATGTAATAAGGTATGTTATACCAACATGCCAAGTAGCAGGCTGCGATCAATGCTCGTTTACATGTATGCAGTTTTGGTTACACCATGTACTGGTCCCTGGCTTTCACACAAGTTCTCTTAAAATGCTAAAGGAGTGTATTTCACAAAGGGGAAACACATATTGATATTCAATGTCCTTTGAAATGAGAGTTTTGAACAATTTTGAGCAAGCTGATAGAGCAAGACACTTTTACATGTTCCTGAGTAAAGAAAAAATTGAGAAAGTATGAACAGTTTCTTCATATGACATTGTACTTTGTAGTTGTAAATAAGCATTAGGCAAGACAAAACAGTTCCTTCTACATTTTGAAGTATAAGGCTGATTCCCTTTTGATGTTTTAAAGCAAGCCAACCCTTTGGGGTAAAATGGAAAAAAAACAATCAAAATAAAAGAAACAACAATAGGAAGGGCAAAAAAAAGGGTTTGGTCGTAATAACCTTGTACATCTAAAATGAAAAGAAAAAGAATTAAAAGGATAAAGAATTAGAGAAAGTAATAAAGAAGTTAAAAAAGCGCCAAAACAAGTGAAGAACAAACAAAGAGAAAACACCGACACAATACCAACACAATCATAACATTATGGCTAACAGTGTTTGTAAACTGCTATGCATTTTGTTGACACTATTATATAAATAATTTCCTTGTAGGCAGTTCACTCCACTCTTTTGGCTAGAGCTGTCTTCCATGCAATTGAAGGAAGTGAATGATGTGCCCCCATATTTAGTCTATTTGATTGTTTTGAGCTGTTAAAAATTGGCTCAAGTGTCTAATCTTGTCCTTGGATGCACACTTAAAGTGGATTTTGTTGACAATATCTTATAAAGAATACTGCAGTTGGAGAAATTCTGATGACAGAAATTGTGCCCCACCTAAAGAAAACAACTTAGGTTTGCTTTCACACTAGATCCGGATCAGATCTCAAGATCACGGCTGTAGTGTGAATGCAGTTCAGATCCGGATATGATCCCTCCTATTTTGATACTGGCAGAGACCAGGATCTGATCCTGACGTCAAGATCAATTTTGCAATTTAAACACTCCCCCATCAACAGTGACCCGATAGATCCGGTGACCTCATTACGTTAAATGCGTGCGGGCCGAGCATAGCGTAGTATTGTCACCCTAAGGCTATGCAATCATGACAACGAAAGTTTTTGGAGTATACTGTACATACTATGCAATCTGTGACTGCGTGTGACACAGTTCCAATCCTATTTTGTTTACCAACATCCAGTGAAGAGCCAGGGAGGATGAGAGTACCACTCAAGTGTAAATGGGTTCAGAGACCCCAAAATTTGTGAGTTTCTCAAGTCTAATGAAAACTTAGTATGGAGACCTATTTTCATGAAGTTAGGCTAGGGCCTAGCCTAAATTAGATGAACACTGTACGTGCGTACTGCTGGAAAATTGGTCTCATGAAAACAGGGGAGCGCAGTATACTATTACTACTCGGAATGCACCCTCCAGCTGAACTCTCAGTTGTTTCAGGTAGTGTCTGGAGGCGGGCGAGTTATAAAAACTGCTGGCACCTAAAGTTAGATGCTAAATAATTTAATTGATTTATACGGCAAGGCTGCATATATCATTTACTACTTATATCCTAACGTTTTATATTCAACACATGTGATGTTTTACCCCCAATGATGTTTTAGTGGTCCATGAAAAAGTTCCATAACTTGCAATGGTGCAAGTCTATGGCCTATCAAGACTAACGTTGCAATGCCCCATTGAACAAATTTCTTGTGAAAACGTGGTTGCATCATTGAAGAATTCCTTAAAGCTTATGTTTGTGGGGTCTTGTGGGGGGTTATTTAGAGTTCTTAACTCATTACCATAGGGGTCAATGTAAAAAATGAAATGTGATTATTACATACATGTATCGTACAGTTAGAATCAGTTATACCTGCAAGCCTGAAAATTTTGCCAAAACGTTGGTGTATGGATATTTTATTTTAATACTTTCTATCTATTTCAATGTTCTGTCACCACTGCCTAGACATGTCATCTATAGACTGTTTGACTCTTGCACTGTACATATCAGTTAACAAGTGTTTGTCATCTTGACTGGTAGTTATCTTAACAAATGATTACAAACATTATCATGAAAGTGTAGTTGCAAGTACTCTTTAATTGCTGAAACTGAAAGTGAACATGAGTTTTTGTTTTGCTGTAATTTTTAAACAGAATATGATGAGCACATATTCTCCAATGAGATTTCTCACATATAGCCTTTGTTTGGATGGTTACTAAAAATCATTTAACTCCCTAATGTCACTAGTACCTGTTTTTGTCTTTAGAAACAGCGCAATTAGTTTGTTCCATTGAAGTCTTCATAATTGTGTCACTCCTTTAATTTGGAAGATTTTTTTGTAAACATTTACAAGTAAAACATTGAAACGTGCAATGATAATATTGCTTGCTCTACAGTTAACACAGAAATCACTTTGACAACTGCAGTATCTATAGTGCAGTCAGTAAGGAAGGTATTTGATTCTTGTACACTTGTACACATTCTTGTACACATGCTAGTACAGATAAATTTTGAAGTATGACTATTAATATTGACAGACTACAGTGCACAAGTACTGAAAGCCAATAAACAGAATGGTTTGTGATGTAGAGTTTTGAATTTCTTCTTAACAAGGATAAATTGACCAAAAGTGGCAAATATGGCAAATTTGCAAAGTGGCAATTGTCTGTAACGATTAGTCAAAACCCCACCAGTGCTGACATACTCTCACAGGAGTTGCATCTTTAGCCCATATGTTATGGAAGCCTCAAGCTGAGGTTGCGAAAATATTCAGAGCTGTAGAAGATGGCTACGTGTGCGTAAATGATCAATTTCTTCTCGCTTTACATCTTGTAGTCATTGCACTAATTACTTTAATTTGATGGGACAGAAGAATTGGTACAGTATTTATACTGTATGGCCATTTACAGTACTTACATGTTACATTGCACAACAGGGTTTAGTCTAAGTTTGCAATGCAAATTTATATCAGAATAAAATCAAGACGACCATATTACGATTAAACCATGTATATACAGGAAATGAGACTGCTAATGGGTTTGCTTTGGGTAGTACATGACAAACTTGATAAGCCTGTCTGAGATAGCACTGACAAAGGAGTTACAGTATGTCACAGGATATAAAATTGGGATCTTCTTGAAATGAGAATGTTGTAATTGAAGAAGAGCCTACAGTAAATTAATGATAAAATTGATAATGAGGTCAGGATGTACTATGATTATGCTGGTTGGCTGCATAACATTGAAGAACTCTTGATAATCCTAGATTTGTCAAAGGATTCTGTCTTTGAATAATTCTCTGTTTTAGTGTGTACACAGTTGGTTATGAAGATAAGTATTTAAGGTAAGAAAACATGTAATACAAGCAAAGATTGAAGGTTTGCTATATAAGGTAAAGTTTTATTTTTGAATATAAAGTTGCTGTACCTCTTTTTATGATATATATTTTAATTTTTTATTCCTTGCCGGAGGCAAAAGGAATCTATGCGATAGTGATGGCGCGTGTGTGTATGTATGTATGTGGCATTTGCTTGTTAACATGGTAACTCAAAATGTAAAGTTTGGATTAACTTCATACTTGGTATTTGGATCCGTCTCATTCTTTACAAAGCCTATTGTTTTCTTTGAAATTCAATGGTCATTTGGGGTCAACAGAGGTCAAGTCTGAAGTAACTCAAATAGTGTGTCTTTTTTGAACTTCACACATGGTATGTAGATTCAGCTTGTTGAGTACATGAACTCTATTGAAATTGGTGGAGGTCAAAGGTCATTTGTGGTCAACATTTAAATGTGAAAGTCTGAAAATCTTGTGTACATCTTTCTTCAAGTTAATAATTAGTATGTAGATCCAGCTTGGTTACTAAGTATGTAGATCCAGCTTGGTGAGTGCAAGAATCATATTGAAATTGGTAGAGGTCAATGGCCACATGAGGTCAATAGGCTCAAAGTCTGACACCTTTTAAACATGATAACTCCAAAATGTTAGCTATGTACAATTAATCTGAGCATTCTCCAATGGTATGATTTTCTTTTGGTGAACATAGTTTGGTCAAATTCAGTACAGTTTAGTTCTGGGGCTCTATAGGCCTTCAACGAAACATACCTATCATCTAGGTAATGAATCAACAGGTTATCTCAAATGGTGGTGAACTGTTGGCCATTTTCTCAACAATATTTCACAGTGTATTGTCATGTAACTCTGAACAACTAATTAAAGGGATTTTCGAGCTCAAAGTTGGTGAAATGTGTCTATATTTCACATATAAGAAGACTGTTCCTTCTGGATATTGAAACATTTTGGTTTTAAAAATTGAAAAATTCTATATATACTGTAAAATCCTTATGAGTGAAAGACATGGTTGATGCTCACAGGGGATTGCTGCAAATTTTTTGTGGTTCTCACTATATTCTTGGACAAATTTAACTCACTTGCTCTAATGTACAGTACATTAGTCAGATAGTTACATTATTTTGAATTTTGAAGGTATGGCAAGGAATCACAAACCTAACTGGCTTTTGGTTGATTTTTTTTTTTTTGACAGGGGGGGGGGGGGAGAGGAGGGTTGGACTTGGTGTATGTACTGGATTTGTGCTTTCATTAAAACACTAAATACCCAGAATGTACAGAAGAAACCCCCAGTGAGGTCTTTGTTCTACACAAATATCACATTACATTCTCAATTCTTTGCTAGATATTAAGGAATTTCAATTATAAGATGAATATTTCTTCATTTACAGATTATACTACGCCTTATTCATCCAATGAATGGGCACAGCAAGGAGTTCAACTTCACAGGCAATGATACAGCAACGGATGTGGGGCAATATGTGTTTGATCATTGGCCACAAGGTAATTCTATCATTTCATCGTCTTTCATCCCTTTCTCCCAGGTTCCATAAATAATTGGCACTTTCTTCATCATATAGCCCTCCTCTTGTAAATCTACCATTTTTGTCTTCAGGTGCTTTTGTATTGATTTCTTCATTGTTTCAAGTGCTTTCTGTGGAAGTGCTGAGGTACCATCCAAATGAATTCCTTTCTATATAATATATATGTTAGCAGATTTCCATATGTAGAATGACATGTTACTGAATAACCGAGGCAATTGTCACTTTGCAGCAGTCGATGACAGTTTACTGGAAAAGATTGGAGTCTTCAAGTCTTATCAATAGGACAAAAGTGTTAAAAATATTACCAAAATTACTGTTTATTACCACAGTTTGTCGAAGACTCTTACCCGGGAATATTTTTTCCTGTGTTTCGTCCCAAAATGGTATGGATGTGAAATGCGCAAATTGCTGTATCTGAGACAAGTGCAAAGACGAATAGCAGTTTTTGTACACTTTAACCATTGTATTTGATATTGAGACAAAAACCTTCCAAAGTACAGCACAAACTCTGAACCCTACATTATTCCCTTGCCTATTAGTCAACCACCCAAGATTCTGTGATTTTCATTTCATGTTATTGAGTCATCACGTGAGCAAATAGCCACTTGAATACACGTTTGTTGTTCTGAAAACCATTTCTGTTCGCATACACATGTGTACAGTAGCTGTCTTTTGTGAGCTAATTTGCATGTCAAATGCATAGCACATATCCTCTCCTTCCCTTCCACACTCAGTTGGGCAGGTAGGTCGTACGGACGTTTATAATTGTTCAGTGCATCTGTTAAACACTTTTAAATAAACAGCTGCAATGACCCACTGTAGTGAGCAACAACCATGTTTGGAGCTACAAATGCATGCAAACTGGTAGCATTGTTATGCTAATGTTTGACCTCCCACCTCTCCCTTCCCCCCCCCCCAAATTTCCGTCTCCCAAAAAATACTGAAAAAAAAAAAAAATAGAGCCCTCCATGTTTTTGTAGTTACTTTGGTTGATGTGTTAGCTGGTTGTATTCTCTACATATGACGAATATAAACCCGTACTATAATCCCCAATTTGGATATCGCAGAATATCCTTCATGATTTGCTTGCCAGATATTTTGTAAGTTTCGTACCAATCTTTTTTGTCAGTCCGTATGTTTATTTTCATTAAATATTTCCCACTTTCTGAAGTTCTTTGTGTCTTGTCTGTCTGTAAATTGAGATTTGTTTCATAACCTTGGAAACAGTGAAAACTCATTCTTCTCCTTCTTCTGACTAGGCTATGATGTGATGATCACACTTATATCATTGTAATGAAAAGCTGAAACATGATATAAAATCAAATGAACCCCTTTATTCCTCATTGAAAAAGAAAAAAGAAAGAAAAAGGAAATCGTTATTAAAGGTTTTGTCTTCCTTTAAAAGAGATTTGCAGGGTTTTTCTATCTCTAATCCTTCTCATTTATCAAACTTAAAATACAAAGTGGATCAGGTTTTACTTCATTTCATTTTCATTTTCATTTACTTCATTTCATTTCATTTTCAAAAAAAAATAAAAAAAGGGAAAAAGAAACACTCATATAGTAGAACTTCTCACTGACATTTTTGAATTTCTAACAGCACAAGCGGTGCTGTACAGTATGTATATATGTGCAACAGATATGCATACATCTAACGATTGCACATGAAGGCACTTAAGTGTTTTATTTATAAACGACCTTGGATACCGTGCAGTACAGCGGTTGTGCATTGTGAGCAATGTTCACTAGAAGTGTTGTTATTATCATGGATTGGTTGATCAGGATGCACCCATGTTTGACAACATTAGATTTGCATGAGCTGGTGATCTTAAAACATCTTCAGTTCCCTACATTGATTTATCAACTCATGTGCACATTTTGAAAATTATTACCATAAATTGAGGGTTCCAGCAGACATTTTTTCAACAAAGAATATAGATAAAGAGACATTTTGGGGACAAAGTCTGCTTGTAATATCAAGATTGTCAAACTGCCTGCCTGCCTTTGAAATTAAATTAATTTCTCAGGTTTCTTGGTTTGATCACTTTCTTCTGAGCTTTTATTCAAGCTAATCCCTCCCTCCCCTCTCTCCATTATTTAATAAACTTAATTTTAATCAGTAATTTTTTTTTTCTAATAACATATGGTCAAGGTTACATAACCTTTTACTGTAAATAAACAATATATAGTCAAAGAGTAACAGATGGTATTGTTGTTGTTAATGCAAGCACCTGTGAACACTGCAACAGAATCAAAAAATGGATTTGTTTTAAAGGGAAGTTGTCAGTTTATCTAGTGTCCATTACAGTGAATTGACTGAATTCACCTCTTTACAAAAATTTGGTACTGCCCCTCGCCCCCTAACCCCTTCCATTACAATTTTTCCAACTATTTGTACGTGTGTATGCATGTAAATCGGGTTGTATGTAAGTTGCTATGGATTGTCGATAAGTACAGTGGTATTAACAGTTAAGTACCAACCATACATTCATGCAAATTTTCTGCCCTCTTTGCAGAGTGGGAAAATGACAGAGTTTCTTCTCCGAATATATTGAGACTTATATACCAGGGCAGATTTATCCATGGCAATGTGACTCTAGGGGGTAAGTGTGTTTGCCTTTTTTTCACATTTTGCTTAAAATATTCAAGAGTTTGATTTGTTTGATATAAGAGTACTTTGCTAGTTCCTACCAGTTTGTTGAGCATGAAACTTCATAAATAGTTGTCCTGTAAGTTTACAAATGGCTTTTGTTTCCATTGAGGCCTAGCAGTTCCCATTTTCACAGTCACTTGCTAAAAGTGTTTGGCCAAAATAAAAATTGCCACAGACATTTTCCTTGCATAAGTCCAAAAGCAACACGTGTCGAATACTCACAGATAAATGTGAACTTGTGCTATTTTTCTACTGGAAAATGGTGCAATCCCTTGGCATTTAGCCAGTAAGTAGCCTAGATATTGAAAGCCCCACATTTCCTAGTAAAGTATTTTCCAGTAAATTTTCCAGTTTTCCATTAAATTTTCCGGTAAATATTTGGGGGTGATTCAAATGCTGTGATTGTTTGATCCTGTATATGGGTAAGAATTGTGTGGGTTTGCAATCTGTTGCAACTGGGATCCCCTAGCTGAACCATTATGGAGGAAAACGTGGTAAATATTGCCTATGATCTTGCCAACTCGTCAGGCCTATATGCCACCTTGCAGTGGAGAGAACATTCAGTTGAGTTAATTTCCGTTCTTTGTGAAAAGTGATGATGTACAGAAGAAAGATTGCTTACAGGAGGGTGTCTTAGAGTGGGATATGAAGATGAGTAGTTTTGAAGAGGGGTCAGGAAGAATGGGAATCGGGGGAAGGGGGTGGGGGAGTATGAGTTTAGACTCTTTAGTTACTTCAATATCGTACTTCCATTCAGTAAACAGTAGTAGAGGTTTAGTCTCAGAAATGTCTTACCATTCCTAACTTGGCTTGTTGCTTTCTTTTCTTGGCAGCTTTACAACTGCCCGCTGGTAAGACAACAGTGATGCATTTAATGCCAAGAGAAACTTTACCAGAACCCAACTCACAAGGTAAACATCCTTTTCATTCTCAATTGTCAGACCATGTTCCAATTTCAGGTCAAAGTTTTCATCAACCAAAACAGTACTGTGGAGACTGAAAAAACTAATTAACTTTCAGCTACAAAGAAATTGTTTCTTATTTCTTTTATCTTCATTTGTTCTCAATTAATTGGAATTAATATTTTGGGTTGGCAGATTTCCCCCCTGACTGCAAACTGTAATCTACCAAGAACTGTGCCCTACTTTGTTAACTCTGCTAATTTTGGAATGCTTTGTTTTGCAATTATATTAAATTTTCATTTGTACATTAACCATAAATGATTGTATGTATTGTTTTGTTACTATTATTATTATAATTAATACTGTAGAAAAAACATTTGAATACAGTATAATCCCAATATCCTAAAAAAAATTCTCATGGTCGATGGAAAGTTGCTATCGTCGATATATATATATATGGCAAGAAAAATCAAATTATATTTCAAATAAAAATGTTTTCTGCCTTTGTCTTCTTTTCTCGCAGGCCCTCGAAAGACCGGTAAAACGGAAGAAAGCAATTGTTGTGTGGTCCTTTGAGGGTCGAGGTACGGCTAGAGAATATCTTTCAATCGAGGGTGAACTTTGTGCCACAGTTTACAAAACTTTAAGGAGCTATGTTGTTTGTTTGCGTAATGCTTTGTCACTTGGCTCTCCTGGATCCCATCTCTGTGACAAACGGATCCCAAAAATGGTATCACCTCGACCTACGGAACAGACTATTGGATTGGCAAACGACAACGCCGTGACACAAGATGGCGGAAAAAAAAAATTTAAAAACATAAAACTAAAAACAAACAAGCATTCAGAGTGAATGGTTGTCAGTCATAGGTTTAAACAATCATGTTATTCTTTTTCCAAGTATCTATGGCTTTGTGCCATTTCAAAGCCGAGCCGAGCGTTCGGGATGTGTGTGTGTCGTGCCTTTTATGTTACACTTAAGTACATGGTATAATATTTTCTTTAGTATCCTGTCCCGATGATAGATTTTTTTTTTTTTTTTTTCGTCTGGCATAATGTTTGGATAAGATTTGTTTTAGTGATGAGCACTTGGACACATTTTCCTAATTGGATTTATTTCCTGAATGTTGTTTTTCTTTTGTGTGAGTGCCTGTCAAGGTTACTGTCGTACAATGCAAAAAGCGCACTAGCAGACTTTGATGTCAGTGTACTAAACGTGAACGATCGACTGCAGTGTCCGGAGTAGAAAGTCTCTTTTTGCTTAAAGCTTGTGAGGGAGAAATGCCATTCTGCCTTTGAAGTTGCTCATATATACATCACAAAGTGCATATACTACTGATATCCTTAAAGACCTAGCTACATGTTAAAATGATTTCATCTGTGATAATCACGCTAAGGCTAAGATCTTTTGTTATTCTGTTAGTCTGCTTGGCAGATATTGACGTTACCGTCGATTAAGTTATACTGGCGGTGACAACTTATCACAAAATGCATCCTTGTCGTGATTTGAAAGAAATCCCTTAATGATGGTTATGAATTTAGGGGCAGGACTAATTTTAAAATATATGAACTTGTGGAATGTATGTCATTGGTCATTGGGGGGGGGGGTGGGGGATAGCGGTAAATTGATCAAGAGTGGTCATGTGTTGTTCTTGGTGCCCCCCAAATTTTTTGAAAAGTGATTTTCTTGTCAGGTTTGGTAGATAATTTAGATTTGGTACTT
>KN888669.1:0-13227 GCA_000934455.1 Apostichopus parvimensis | reverse complement strand
GGGGGAAGGGGGTGGGGGAGTATGAGTTTAGACTCTTTAGTTACTTCAATATCGTACTTCCATTCAGTAAACAGTAGTAGAGGTTTAGTCTCAGAAATGTCTTACCATTCCTAACTTGGCTTGTTGCTTTCTTTTCTTGGCAGCTTTACAACTGCCCGCTGGTAAGACAACAGTGATGCATTTAATGCCAAGAGAAACTTTACCAGAACCCAACTCACAAGGTAAACATCCTTTTCATTCTCAATTGTCAGACCATGTTCCAATTTCAGGTCAAAGTTTTCATCAACCAAAACAGTACTGTGGAGACTGAAAAAACTAATTAACTTTCAGCTACAAAGAAATTGTTTCTTATTTCTTTTATCTTCATTTGTTCTCAATTAATTGGAATTAATATTTTGGGTTGGCAGATTTCCCCCCTGACTGCAAACTGTAATCTACTAAGAACTGTGCCCTACTTTGTTAACTCTGCTAATTTTGGAATGCTTTGTTTTGCAATTATATTAAATTTTCATTTGTACATTAACCATAAATGATTGTATGTATTGTTTTGTTACTATTATTATTATAATTAATACTGTAGAAAAAACATTTGAATACAGTATAATCCCAATATCCTAAAAAAAATTCTCATGGTCGATGGAAAGTTGCTATCGTCGATATATATATATATGGCAAGAAAAATCAAATTATATTTCAAATAAAAATGTTTTCTGCCTTTGTCTTCTTTTCTCGCAGGCCCTCGAAAGACCGGTAAAACGGAAGAAAGCAATTGTTGTGTGGTCCTTTGAGGGTCGAGGTACGGCTAGAGAATATCTTTCAATCGAGGGTGAACTTTGTGCCACAGTTTACAAAACTTTAAGGAGCTATGTTGTTTGTTTGCGTAATGCTTTGTCACTTGGCTCTCCTGGATCCCATCTCTGTGACAAACGGATCCCAAAAATGGTATCACCTGGACCTACGGAACAGACTATTGGATTGGCAAACGACAACGCCGTGACACAAGATGGCGGAAAAAAAAAATTTAAAAACATAAAACTAAAAACAAACAAGCATTCAGAGTGAATGGTTGTCAGTCATAGGTTTAAACAATCATGTTATTCTTTTTCCAAGTATCTATGGCTTTGTGCCATTTCAAAGCCGAGCCGAGCGTTCGGGATGTGTGTGTGTCGTGCCTTTTATGTTACACTTAAGTACATGGTATAATATTTTCTTTAGTATCCTGTCCCGATGATAGATTTTTTTTTTTTTTTTTTCGTCTGGCATAATGTTTGGATAAGATTTGTTTTAGTGATGAGCACTTGGACACATTTTCCTAATTGGATTTATTTCCTGAATGTTGTTTTTCTTTTGTGTGAGTGCCTGTCAAGGTTACTGTCGTACAATGCAAAAAGCGCACTAGCAGACTTTGATGTCAGTGTACTAAACGTGAACGATCGACTGCAGTGTCCGGAGTAGAAAGTCTCTTTTTGCTTAAAGCTTGTGAGGGAGAAATGCCATTCTGCCTTTGAAGTTGCTCATATATACATCACAAAGTGCATATACTACTGATATCCTTAAAGACCTAGCTACATGTTAAAATGATTTCATCTGTGATAATCACGCTAAGGCTAAGATCTTTTGTTATTCTGTTAGTCTGCTTGGCAGATATTGACGTTACCGTCGATTAAGTTATACTGGCGGTGACAACTTATCACAAAATGCATCCTTGTCGTGATTTGAAAGAAATCCCTTAATGATGGTTATGAATTTAGGGGCAGGACTAATTTTAAAATATATGAACTTGTGGAATGTATGTCATTGGTCATTGGGGGGGGTGGGGGATAGCGGTAAATTGATCAAGAGTGGTCATGTGTTGTTCTTGGTGCCCCCCAAATTTTTTGAAAAGTGATTTTCTTGTCAGGTTTGGTAGATAATTTAGATTTGGTACTTTGGTAGAATCAAAGCACATAGTCTCTTCTGGTTTGGGATTGGATGTATGTGATTGGCGGAAAATATGTACAGACAAAACGAGGAGGTGGATTGATGAAGGTTTGTCAATACTAGTATGGGATCCGTGCTAGATGACTACATAAATAAGGGGAAATGATTGTCAGTACAGTATCACTGCACGTGCTTGCTTAGAACACAGTCTCACAAACCACAGGGATCATTTACTTCCTTGGAAAGTTGAGAGTAGAATTTTTTATTCAGAGAATTAGCACCTGATGCTCTCCTTCAGTGCGCTAAATATGGTATAAACAGGGTATCAGAAACCGTCAGAAAGTTTGCTCGGAGGTATGCGTGACATTTTCACGATCCGACGAGAACACTTCTTCTTCATTTCATGGACGGATCTTTGACAGAGTATCGAGTGAACAACCAAAGACACACCAGGCTAGGCTTAACCACATTCGCTATAT
This sequence comes from Apostichopus parvimensis, assembly GCA_000934455.1. NCBI lineage: Eukaryota > Metazoa > Echinodermata > Holothuroidea > Aspidochirotida > Stichopodidae > Apostichopus > Apostichopus parvimensis. Next base: position 10,828 of record KN888669.1, on the reverse strand, counting down.
TACAATGTAACCTCTGTTTTCCTCAAAAGGCCTCACACGTTAGACCTGTGAGATCATATGACAAGCACCGTCGTTGCTCATTACATTAGATTTTGACAACGAAGTATACCCAGGATTGATGGAAACTAGTTTGCAAACATGTTAACGTAACTTAACACATCAGTGTGTACAGGTCGAGACCTAGAGCCAAAGAGAGTATAATATCCACACTGGCAGTTTATACTACTGACTCAGTATTTTACGATAATGTTTGCAGTCATATCTGCTGCTTATTTAATGTATGCGTACCTTTTAATGCAAAATTGTTTATTTTTAGATACAAATTTGATGAATTTTACCCGGCCGTATACTACAGTAACTGTTCTCGTGTAGAGTCTACATGATGTATGTATTAATGTTATCGCACTACGTACATCCGTTCATTATGTTAAATAGCAGGGAGAGGCTGTGCAAGCATATTCATGTTTACTTCTACGTTGCCAAGCACCATCATTCCATTTATAGCAGACTGGAGTGGAAATTAAACGTACCACAATGGTGTCACGATCGTTCAAGGTGATCAAGTTTTTATAATGATTATTTTTGTGATATAATTTGTGATGAATAGTTGAAAAATCCCCTAAAGCAGTAGCTTTACTTAGTCTTGCTTCTTCCGATTAATTAATCATAGCAATCTAATCCCTCTCTTTATGTATACATGTAATTCACACAGAAAAAAAAAAACTTAAAATTTTTTGCATTGAATTCACGGTGTCAACCATGTCATTTTCCATCAACTTGATTTCTGTCATCTTGTTGTTAGCTTCTGCTAAGTTATTTATTGCAACTTGCTGTACATGTTAATAGATAAATGTGATGAATAAGAGAGTAGGCATAGATTGTATTTTATCATATCGAAGATCATCTAAATATTCTATAAAAAGTTAAAGAGGACGTGGCGTTTCGATGGTCATAAAAATATTTGAGGATGGAGGACTCTCTCTCTCTTTGTTTTTTTAAAAATGATCAAATTTACGTGAACTGCTGTTGTACTGCTTTCTCCAGGGTTTAGTGTTATACTTCACTTAACTTTTTGTACAGAGCTATGAACATAGTTTTCATGTGATTACAAAATGTTATGAAAATTTCAGACTTTAATTTTTTTTCCACTCCTCTCACTGTCAATTGGAATGATTTCCAATGAAAGTAGAAACAAGGTTATTGCTGAGTAATGAGTGTTATAAAGGTCATGTTTTACCTTCAATTTGTGTAAGAAAATTTCCATGAAGGGTCGTACATATGGTCTTGAGTGTGTCGACAACAATTAGGGTAAGACTCCAAGAAGCCTTAATCCCGACAAACCTGTACGTTGAAGGATAACAATTCAGCGCGATTGTGCGGTTAAATATTCATCCTCTAAGAAATCAGTGAGATTATGTGGTTAAATATTCATTCATCAGAGGATTTATCATCGCCTATAAATGTAACGCTACTATAGGTCTGCTGTATTACATACTTGTTCAGTCAAGTGTGTCAGTATTACCATGATAAGTGGCTGACCTTGGTTACAGATAATACTCGGCAATTCGCTTTGTGCAAATTTAATGTCTGATTGTGTAATTGTAATCCTACCAGGCTTTTCCACGATTAACTTAATACCGTGCGAGAGTCGTCAAAATTTGAAGGACGGGATTTTCCCCCAGAAAAGTAGAAAACTTGGAATACATCACATCCACGCTAACGGTTCTGGATAATGGTGGCACGCATGTACTGTACAAGATGAATCAGGGAAGGTTTTCAATTGCATTAAGAAAATAGTTGTGCTTGCCACATAAAAATGTGCATTATTAGATTGTCAGATAAATATCAGAACGATTTGCTGTACGACCTCAACACAAAGCATGAACACATAAATGCTAGCCATACTGCCCATGGCACATTTATAACAGATGTAAATGGTTGACTTGAAGATGTTATTGCTGTCAGGTGGTTACACCACTAACAGCACATCTTTTGGGTGTCGATACAACTCGATGGTTACATGTCATCTGCGAAAGACGTAATTTGGGCAATCTGTGACTCTTCGAAATGAGTCTCGGTGGACGTGGTTGTGATATTTATATAACGATTAATGGAAGTAAGGAGGTACTTGTTATTATTGAGATCGGTTTCAAGCAAGCTAATCTGTGGTCTAAGCAAGTTGACAAAACAACAGTTCAACAGTGAATTGTGGATGTTGTCTACAATGGACTGTCAGGGTGGAGAGGATATGAATTAGGTTAGTCTGTTAATAGGTATGATGGTGCCTTTGAGCTGTGTGCACCCTCTAGCTGAGAATTTAGCTACCTTGACCAACGCTCACCTATTTTGTGCAAGTAGCTATTACAGGCAAGAATGAACCACTGGGTGGGAATCTGTATATCTTTGCCAAAGATCAACTATTGTGTGTGAGTAGCCATCACAGGACACAATGGACCCACTCGATACGAGTCTGGGTGTCTTGGCCAAGAAACAGGTACTAGGTGTGAGTGACTATCAATGGCAACAAGGGACCTCTAGGTGGGTCTGTGTGTCTTGGCCAAGGATCAGCTATTAGGTGTGAGTGACTATCAATGGCAACAAGGGAACTCTAGGGTTGGTCTGTGTGTCTTGGCCAAGGATCAGCTATAGGGTGTGAGTTACTATCAATTGCAACAAGGGACCTCTAGGGTTGGTCTGTGTGTCTTGGCCCAGGATCAGCTATTGGGTGTGAGTGACTATCAATGGCAACAAGGGAACTCTAGATGGGTTTGTGTGTCTTGGCCAAGGATCAGCTATAGGGTGTGAGTGACTATCAATGGCAACAAGGGACCTCTAGGTGGGTCTGTGTGTCTTGGCCCAGGATCAGCTATTGGGTGTGTGAGTGGCTGTCACAGGCAAGGATGGACCACTAGGTTGTGAGACTGACATTTTACACATAAGTATATGTATATAGCAATGGATATCTTGGACCCTGGATCAAGTAATAGAAGTAATATGGGCATCGCTTTCCTTTATACATATGTCAGACTGGATTGAATTTATCGGGAACCCTTATATTCTGTTTTCTGCGCATTCTTATCATTAAAAGCTTACACATCATATCCATGCGTGTTTGTACAATTTATACTTTTCAACTTTGGATGTACTACAAAAGGTGTGATCTTTTTCATTTAGGATAATTTCTTGAGGTAGTTGAAATTGGAGTTGCTGATATACGTGAGTTGTCTGGCAAATATATTTTTCACATTTTTCAACATTTATTTTTCACTGCTCAGATGAACTTTGTATTTTATTCACGTGTGTCTGAAACAAAGACCTCTAAAACGAAGGCCTATGAGGGTCTTCGGGTGTTCGTTTAAGACATCTCCGTTTTAGACACACCCACACAGTGGTGTCTAAAACAGTTCAGTTTTCTACCCATGTGGTAACTCCAACTTTGTGATGCTGTGGAGGTATATAATGCTTTGGTGTGCTAAAATTTTCTCTCGTTTCTTGCTTTACTGGTTGTCTTGGCCGTTTTGATCCAGCCAAAGGTGTTGCATCTTAAATCTTAATTGATCTGGTAAAGATATGCCAAAGCTTGTCCAACGCACAAAACTATTTTTATCATCCTCCTCCTTTGCCTTTTCAAAGTCCTTGATCTATTCTGTATCCAAACCCATGATAAAAAATACTGGCCCACTAGCAATTGATCTTGGGAATGAGGTCTTTTCAGCGGGAATTTTGCTATCAGTTACGTAACTTTGAAGACTGGATTTAATACTAAACATCTCATAACAGTACAGTTTCTTAACTTGACTGGTCAAATTTTAAATCTCAAATAATGAAAGAATAAATCCAACATTGTCAAAATTTGCTGATTAAATTTTTGTGTGTGATTAGCAATTATATGAAAGAGAATGTCTGATTTGCCAATTCTTTTGTTTGTTTTAAGAGTAAAAAGGCTATTACTTTACTTGGAAAAATGATTGATAAAGTGGTGAAACATCTAGAAAATTAGGTGTTTAGTTGGATTTATATGGGGATTAAAAAGTTTGTAATACTTTAGGTAAAGATATTTACTGTTATTACCAAAATAACATAGGAAAAATAATAGGAAACAAAATTATGGAAATTTGTTTTACAGAGAATTCTATGTAGTGGCGTTTCAAGAGATGCCCATGTAACGATTCTTACTCCAGAATTGTTGTGATTTTCTTTACTTGTACGATGTCGTGTTTGGTATTTTAATGTGAGAAGCAAAGTTAAATTGTCCCTTTATATCCCTTTATTTGTCAAATGATATCGAGAGAACGGACGCAAAGTTATCTTATTCTTTATGAAATTATCAAAACTTCTTTACTTCAAAAAATAAATCCTGTTTTACAATGAATATGCCCTCATTATTAGTTTGCAAGCATTTGGGTAAAATGTAATATGCTCGACTTTGTCCTTGGTAACATTTTCACCATCTTAATTTCTATTTTTTTTCCACATTTTTCTCTGGTTTATTATTTATCTGGTTTCAATGGAATATTGGTTCAAATACTTTTTGCATGGTCAGGTGTTTTATATTTCTCAATTGAATTCATTTTTTCCCTAACCTCTCACATTGATGTCTTCATGTATGAAACGAAATGTATACTTGCATAAATTAGAAAAGTTTTGCTTAAAAAGAGTGAAATTGTTCTAGAGAAAAAATGTTCATATAGTTTTAAAGGTTAATATGCAACTTTTTTTTTTTTATTTATTTTTTTATTACCATCTTAATTGAAATAATGAGTATCTGTTTTACTGTATGCCATTCAGTGGAGATAAACAAATTCATGTCGGATCTGAATTTTGATATATAATGTGAAAACCGTAATATCTTAAATTTAATTGTTTTATAATCCTCAAGAGGTCTGCTGGTAGATGCTCCTTGGTCAATTTTATTGTTAATTGTTGATAAATTTAGAAGGAAAAAAAATTTAAGCTCTTAATTTTAGCATAACTTGTACTCACCCTAACTTATCCTTATTAGAAATGTGAAATTGTAAAAAGTGAATGTCCTAACCTCAACATCTTGATTTTTTTTTTGTCACACAAATTAGTTTGATAATTGATAACATTTTCTAGTCAATGAGTTTGGATAGTATCGTGTGGTGATATTTTAACAACTGAGACAGGAACAGTGTGTGGAAGGGGATAGTTGGATGTGAGTGAGAGGGGGGGGGGGTTGGGTGGGGTTAATAAAAAGGGCAGGGAGGATGGAAACAATAGGTAAAAATAGAAGATCTGTCAAAGTTTATGGTAATAACATCTTGATTCCATATGATTTTTTGATAACCGAACTTTGACCCCACTTCCTACCCCCAGTTGGAGGTCCCATCCTGCCAATATCTGTACATACATCTAATGACGGTTCTATTTAAATTTGTTCGTGAATTTTATTAAATAGTGCAGGCCCTCGCAGGTTTTCCTGCGTGTACTATAGATGAGCATCAAACGTATCATGAAAAGATGTGCGATGGATAGGGACAGCTGGTAAATAGATTATTTATTTCGTGGTTTTGGTTTCGATCTGTAACAGTCATCAGTCAGTGATGTCCCATAACTATTCTAGAAATTTTAAATAATGGTCACTCGTGTACTAATTTTCAACAGGCATCTTACAGCCGCCTCTCCTGTATCATTTTCTTCGGTGAGACAATTTACATTTGCTTTTTAACATGTACAAGATAGAGAGTTGCTTTATCATAGGTTTTAGAAGATGCTTAAAACTCTTTCACTTGACGGGCTGAATTCTGCTCTGGTTTTGTGAGATGGAAAACCGAGAGTACCGTGCATGTTTTTCATTTTGTCCTTTATTTGAAATGTATAAAACATTACACGATCGATGAAGACTCTGTAGAATATTTCATGGGTGTATTTCATTTAAGTTTGTTGAATGAAAAGCAGAAGATCGTATCCATATTGGTCTTATCATATTTTGTCTAGAGGTGTATGTGACGACAATGTGTGTGTCCATGGCTCTCGGCTTAATGAGAAAGACCCAAGAAATCCCCCCCCCCCCCTCTCTAACTCATCTCCACTCCTCATTTACCCATCCTCCTTCCCTCTCCAATCATTTTGCTCCCTCCCCCGACCTTTTAATTGTGTGAGAAAGTTGCGTTACTTCCCTCCCCCCAAGTTAGACATTACTTTAGGGACAGTATTTTACTATATGGTTAAAGTTGTTTTCAGCATGCAAAAAAAAAGATGAAACAGAGAGTTTATTTCTTTTATTTTCTCATCAATGAGACTTTTCGGATGGAACGAAAGTTGAGAATGATTAAAATTAGGTTTAAGTCAAAATGGAGGTCAGAAAAGGGAGCATGTCATTTGAAGTTAAGAACCCTTATTTTTTATTTTAAAAAGGACAGCATTTTCACCCTTGGTTTGCAGGATTGTATGCAGTTGGTGCAATAATTCAGTTTTGTGTTTATTTCTGTATTCATCTATTCAGACTCGATGTCATCTGCTTTATGTCATCGAAAAAAAAAATCAAGGGAGAGCAGGCAGGCAGGTCTTTTGTAGGCAGTGAATAAATCTGTTATGAGGACAATTATGTTTGATAATTCCTAAACAAAACATTGAGAATTGCCAAACTTTTAACACATGTCCTTATTTGTCAGGTTGGTTCCACATTTACCAGTTTATCATGAGTACTAGGTGACATATTTTTAAATCAGTCCCTAGTAGTATAAAGGTGATATTTCATGAAATGTTAAAACTTGGCTCCTCGCTATTGGACATCATACTTGGTCTCCATTAATGTATCAGACGGTTGTGTTTCATCGAGGGGGTTAATTGGTTTCTTCAATATTAAGGGAATTAACAAGAACACTTGTTCCCGAATATATTAATGGAAAAAAAAAATGAACAAAAAATGTGTTTATTAACCTCACTGATGTATTACCTAAACTACGATTTAACTAATTCTTGAATTGTGATAAGGGTCCATGGATTCAACCATGCCTGTACTTTACTGGGTTGATTGCAAAAGGTAAAAGTTTTAAGAATAAACTTTTCAGTCTTGTTTTGATGTTGATTTGTCAGAAATACTGATTGTCAGAAATCCCTTATATTTGGTTGTGCCAATGTTATGATTTTTATGATTTTCTCCACATTATAAATTATAAATATGACGTGAAATTGTGGAATCATTTCTATCAAAAACTTGCTTGAAACCATGTCAGAAGTATCCTCCCACTCGTGTACGAATCAGTCATTCCAGATCTGTCATTTGGAAGAGAGAATAGATATTTCTTTTTTTCTAAGAGTGAAATTTTAATCCATCTCGGTTTAAATACAGTCGTCTCTCCGTCTGCCAGTATCGTGGTCCTTATTATATATTATGTACAGATTTTACTAAATGGAATCCATATTTCACTGTAGTTGATTTTTTCTTTCTTTCTCTTGTAAACTATGTAAGAATTTGAAACATGATCATAGGCAGAACAGTCTGCTCTTCACAAATGTCTCGTCTGTTTTCAAATCATTTTTGTCGACTCGAAGGATAGGTGGGGGCCTCAAGTATGAATATGGAATCTTGTACTTCTAGGGGTGAAAGTGAGATTTGTTATATAGTCTTATTAAGGGGATACTTTCTCTCCCTCGTTAAACGTCGTTACTTTAATTTAGATACTCTTGTGTAATTTATTAGCCACCCTCCTCTCTCTCTCCCCATTATTAAAACAACCTTGCATTGAGTACTTATTTATTAATTTTTCTGGTGACAGACCCCCCCCCCCCCTTCATAGGAGATGACCTTAATAACCCCAGGGCCACACAACCTCCTTTACAAAATGCTTCATTCCCTCCAGGCCCTTATAGTAGTTTCAACCCCAACCTTACTCTGTGCAACCTCAAATTCTACTAGGCAGGTATTTGAAAGAATGGCGTTCGAAAAGAACACAAGGTTTATTACGTATATGCACGAAAATGGAAATGGCCCACCCACATTTTTAAAAAGTGCCCTGGTATATGCGCACATATTATGTGACATCTGGACGATACATAGTGTTGCTCGGTGTTCCTTAACTGCTGCCCTGGGGATTCTACCCAGACTGCAGTCCTGCATTCTGGCTTTTAATAATCGATTATGAGCAATGGAGGTCTGGTAAGCCGTGAAGGGTCGTGGGTCTAAACGATGGAGACCTCTGGCCTAAATGTTCCTCAAGATAAGGTGACCGTGGAAGAGTTGAGTGACCTTTACGTAGCACGTCCATTGATCTGTTTAGAGATCAGTGAGCACGTCCCTGGATATTAACATTGCCTCTGTGGAACAGCTGGGATGTATGATGCAGTTTCGCGAAAGCTGGAAGTACTCGTTTAATAAACGTACCAACACTTACTCCGAAATCTGAGAGCATTTGGATTAAAATGTGGTAATTTATTTCTCTTTTCATGCGTTGTGGTTGTGCAAGGGTTAACAGGTTTGAAGTAACTTGATGTATCGTTAGCCCTAATAAATGCACTTTACTGAAGGGCTAGGATATACTGTCAGCCTAATATTAGCCAAGGCTACGTTATGTTCTACGCAAATCATACACTAACGTTAGGCCGTTGAGTACAGTACTTCCCTGTCATGTAGTTTAGGACGATATACACGAATAGCCTAAGACCTACACCTAATGTTATGCTTGGTTGTATTAAAAACCACGAATTGTAAACGCCAGAGAGTCATGGTGAGTTTGAGATCACTCTTCCCAATTTTTATTTGTTGATCATTGCCTGCATATCTTTTTGATTACCTGTCGTGGATTAAAAAAAAAGTCATCCCATGAGAATAGACAAAATACCAGAGCATAACGTTAAAGATCATGAATAGGCTAAATGCTCTAGCCTACTCTAGTACTCTTGAACACTCAGACACTGTGTGGTATGTGCTAGGATGGAATAATCTGAGTCCAGCAGCTATCATTCACAACATTTTGAAGTGGATGGTGATTGGAACAGCTACTATTCTACCTACAATCTGGGAGACTGACAAAAAAAACAAACTATATAGTTGGTCCTAAGCCTAGGCTACCAATTAATGAAACTGCACATGTATACAGCATTTCCAATTTTCTGTTACATGTATGTTGAAAGCAATAAAAGCGAGAAAACACTGTGTATTCTTCAGTCTTGACACCTTTTGTTGATACTCTTAATATCAATAATTTATTGTGTTCAAACGATGTAAAATTTCATGAAAATATGTTTGCTATTTCTGCCAAGGAAAGTTTAAAAAAATTATTGTTTGTGCAACAAAACATGACTGTTATGCTCAAGGCAGTGAGGAAGCTGATTTTGATAACAGTGAAGCACTCCGAATAAATTATTTTTTTAATTGTCCCACTATATTATAATAATACGGGTAGTTCTGTGAATTCTCCCAAAGTCCTAAATCTAAAATTAAACACAGCTTGGGTTTAACCAGTGGGTTGCGTACTGCTTAAAGCACAGTCGTGAGAAAAAACCTTCCAAGCTGGATAGGAACATAGATATAGGCCTTTGGTAATACAAGTAATAGTATCAGTCCCATTTAGAAGTGCCAAACTGTCTTTCACATCAGGGAAACTTACAATTTTCCATCCCACAAATTGGAGATAAGGCAAAACATCTTGGGAGCATTGGGCAAAATCCAACTTAAATAAGATACAGTGATATAAGAAGTAATTGAACATATCACTCTAATGTTAACGCTGTAATTTTAACATAATGGAATACCAGGCATCTAAAGGAACTTCATACAATTATTTTCCCAACAATATTAGTGGATTTTCTCCACGTTCCCAATGCAGATAAAAACATACTCGCAGCCAGCTGTTTCTGACCACAATTTAAATTTTTACAAGTTTTACTGGGATGTTCCATAATGCTCTTCTTTTCCAAGTCAAAAATAAATTGTTGCCTGGACTATCCTCTTGAAGTACCTATATGTAGGAATATCTAGGATTAAAAAAAAAATACTATGTTGTACATGAAAGACGTGAGAAGGTAGGAACGACCACATTGGTCCAATTCCGTGGCAAGACTATACGTCTATTGCTTGTTAATCCTGTAATGAGCTTCATTCTAAGCTAACCGCTTTGTAAAATAAACCAGCCACAAAATAAGTAAAATATATATAAAAAAATCCTGCAATCAAACCTAGTCATAGAACTCCTTCTTAAAAGAACTTATTTATATACAGAGCTGCTCTAATTCTGATAATTATAGCCTTTGTTATAATACTGTATTCCTAACTCTTTCAACCTTTGCTTTTATTCAATGTTCTCTAATAATTGATTTGTTTTTACTAACTAGAACCTCACTTTTTAATTTATTATGATACTATGTTTGAATATATATGTCCTTCTGCAGTTTTTTTTGTTGCTATCATTCCTCTTTTATTTGCTTGAATTTATACTGGTATAAACTGAAACTTAACTGAAACCTGAGATATGTGTTCTTTTGAAACTAGGTAGTACTGCAGATACACTTCGGCCAGACTAATTTGAGTTAAGCATCTGGAAGTAAGTTTAACCATTGTTTATAAATGGTGGAGATTCTTATCATGAACAACTCATGTACTCTGTTTGAGAGATGCTATTCCATGGTTTCAAATACCTGTCAGGGACTGCCATTTTGTAATTATCCAAATGTCAATTACCATTGGGAAGTAAAACTTTTTACTCTCCTTGTTTTGTCCTTCAATATTTTCAGTGTGAATTGTACATATTGTTGAATATGTCAGGGTTAAGCCATGTTAAAAACTTCTAGAGTCAGAAAATAGAGTCAGCAATGGCAAACTACATATAAAAATGAACAGTTCAGTAATTAAGTACAAAAAAACAGG